>CP116449.1:3242174-3508892 GCA_028216015.1 Quercus dentata
ACTTTAACTTCATAATTACAAAAATTTGGATTAAAAAAAATAAGTATAATGCTACATTTACAATAATTTCATAAAAAATATAATGTGGTAAGTTATTACTAGTTCTAATTTAAACCCAATACTGATATTATTTTTTTGCCTATCAATAATAGTTTTTTGCATAAGATTTATTGTAAGAATATTGTGAATGTAACATTACTCCAAAATTAGTTGTCCCTTAAACATGGATAATTCTACTGTACCTCCTTTTCTTGGGAGGTACGGTACCTACTACTAGGCAACCTATTCTCTGAAGTTACCAAAACATCACATTTGATAGTATCATCATCATATTATGTAATACTAATATCACATGTGAGTTATGACTGTATTTTTATCACATTCGGTGATTCCCTTATTTTTTTTCTTACATTTGATGGTATCATTCTCACATTGTGTAAAATCAACATCACATGTGACTGTACTTTTGTCACATTTGGTGGTTTTATTATTTTTTATCACATTAGATGGTACCGTCCTCACATTGTGTAATACTAACATCACATGTGACTGTACTTTTGTCACATTTTGTGGTTCCCTTATTTTTTTTCTCACATTTGATAATACCATTCTCACATTGTGCGCAAGACTAACAAAGATATATATGACTATACTTTTGTCACATTTCGTAAATTCCTTATTCTTTCACATTTGATGGATTCATCCTTATATTGTATAGTACCAACATCATATGTGATGGTACCATCCTCACATTGTGCAATAAAAACATCATATGTGACTGTACTTTTGTCACATTCAGTAGTTCCTTTATTTGTTTTTCACATTTGATGGTACCATCCTCACATTGTGCAGTACCAACATCACATATGACTGTACTTTTGTCATATTTGGTGAATCCCTTATTTTTTTCTCACATTTGATGGTACCGTCCTCACATTGTGTGATACCAACATCATATGTGACTATACTTTTTGTCACATTCGGTGGTTTGCTAATTTTTTCTCACATTTGATGGTACCGTCCTCACATTGTAAAGTACCAATATCATATGTGAGTGTACTTTTGTCATATTCGGCGGTTCCCTTATTTTTTTCTCACATTTAAGGGTACCTGTTAGGTTCTAAAGTCTTAGAATTTTATGTATTTAGAACTCTAATTTGTATTGTTGGCAAATCATGATCAAAACAATGTGTTTAGAAGTGTTTAAATCTAGCTCAAAGTTGTGCATCTATGTAAAGTTGGAATCGAGTTAAAGCAGGAAAGGATTGTGCCTTTCGGCCTGGCTCGATCGATCGAAGCTCGGGCAAAATGTTTTTACGCAAATTCGTCCAACTCAGCCCTAAGTGTTTAAAAACATTTTTAGGGATTCTTATTTGTCCTAAGTATAAAAGGCAAACCCTATCCACGTTTTAGTGTTGCGGTTTGTGTAAATCACTTGTGAGATCTAGAGGAGTTTTCCTTTACACAAACTTAGGGTTTTCAATGAGAAGATTTATCTACGCCTTGATTATCAATTCAGTTTCTGCCATTGAAGTTTAAAGAAAACACAAGCGGGTGTGCTTGTATCTGGTGGTGAATCCAAAAAAGAAGGAGTCCGTGGATTCGGAGCTTGCACGTGGTCGTGTCGGTAAGTTCTATCGATTGGTAACAATAAGAAGTCAAGCGTGAAGGCTTGTAAGTCTTATTGTATGAACTTCGATTCTTTCAAGATAGTGGATTCAAGTTTACCTTAAGGATAGCTAGGTCAAATCCTCCCCAGGTTTTTACCGGTTTGGTTTCCTGAGTGATCATATCTTGTATTATTTATTTTTCATTTGCTTTGCATTATTTGATTTTTATTACTGTGATAACCTAGACTTGTTTAATTGAATTAAGTAACAACTTGTCTAATTACCTAGGTTTAATCAATTGTTTAAGGGGTCTAAAAACTATCAAGTGGTATCAAAGTAGGTAGCTCTTTTGTTGTTGATCCTTTGATCACTAAGGCGATCCTTGACCCCTGTTGTCATGGAACACGGACACTCTCTAGTTATTCCTCCTCACTTTGATGGGAATAATTATGCTTATTGGAAAGTAAGGATGAAAGCATTCCTGAAATCCATTGATGAGAGGGTGTGAAACTTCGTTGAATACGGATGGGAGAAGCCCACTACTCCCGTTAATGAGTGGGAAACTTCTCAAAAGAAGCAAATGCATTTAATAGCAAGGCTATGAATGCGATCTTTAACGCTGTTTCTATGGAGGAATTTAAGAGAATTTCTAATATTGAGGTTGCTCATACTGCTTGGAATATCTTCTAGACTGTACATGAAGGCATAAAAGCTGTCAAAATAAATAAATTGCAGCAATGGACTTCTAAATTTGAAAGCATTAGGATGTCTGATGATAAATCTTTTGATGAATTCTATGCTAAATTGAATGATATTGTTAATTTTACTTTTAACTTGGATGAAATCTATGATCAACCTAAAATTGTTAGGAAGATTCTTAAATCTTTGACTGAAGACTTTAGACCCAAGATGACTGTCATTCACGAAAGCAAGGATATGGACTCCATCCCTGTTGATGAACTTGTAGGATCTCTTCAATCCTATGAGTTGGATCTACCCAAAACGACCAAATCCAAATCAATGGCTCTTAAGTCAGTTGATGATGTTGAAGGTGGTGGATTTGATGATGAACTCTTTGCTACAGAGATTGCCTACCTTGCCAAGGACTTTAGAAACTTCCTCGGGAATAGTAATAGAAAGGCAAGAGGCACAAACACTGCTGAACCTAGAAATTTTAGGAAGTATGATCCCATTAAGGTTAACAACAATAATAAACCTAGAGAAAGAGTAGGTCAATCTTCCAATAATTTCTTGGGATCTTAGTGTTTTGGATGTCAAGGGTATGGACACATGAAATCTGAATGTCCAACCAATTTGAAGTCTAAGGGTAAGGCTATGGCTATAACCCTTAGTGATGGTGAAGTTTACGATAATGAGTCGGATTGTGATGAGGATGGAAACTTCATTACTTTCACCGCTCTCTTGTAGTTGATGAGAGTATATCTGTTGAAGAGAACCCTTATGATGGGGAACTCTCTGAAGATGCGGATCTTCAAGAGGCCTATAATAAACTTTGCAAAGTTGCTGCAAATGATGCTATGAATATTGAACTTGGCCTGAAGAAAATTGAATCTCTTGAGCTTGAAAAGAAAAATTTGCTTGTTAAACTGTTTGATGCTAATGAACTTTTGAACAATGTGAAAACTAAAAACATGTTTTTGCTTAATAAAGTTAAATCTTTGGAACTTGATTTATCTCTTGCTAGATCTGCTAGTTCTAAACTTGATCAAATGCTGAGTGTTCAAAAGTCTTCTTCCGACAAAACTGGATTAGGTTATGTTGAAAACATCTCTGTGTCTACTCCTCATTCCAAAAAGTTTATTCCTTCATCTTCTTCTTCTGAACCTTCCGTGAGTGAGATAGTGAGTGAAACTGTCAAACCCCCTGTGAGTGAGGTTGTTAAACCCTTAGAAGGTTCATCATCTAGGAAGATTAGGGCTGATCTGAAAGAGTCTAAATCTAGGAAGCCTACCCTATCTAAGGACAAGACACATGATAAGCCTGCAAGGGTTTGTCACTTTTGTGATAAGTCGGGACACATTCGTCCAAATCATGTTACAAAAGCACAAAAGCTGCAAAGAGAGCAAACAAACCAAAAGTACCTATACCTCAAGCACTTGATCCTATGGTACTTATTGGTGATTTGGTAAAGATTTTAAACTTTTATTCCAATCCTGGAGTTGGTAATCATTCTCATGTGAATAAAAACTCCTATGCTCATGGTCCATCTAAAAGGTTTTGGATGCAAAAAACTCAATCTAACTGAGTCTTTTTGACATGGTCCTTGTACTTCATTGCTCTACCCTTTGTGACCATTGTTCTTTGGTTTTGTTTTTTTTTTTTTTTTTTTTTTTTTTTTTTTTTGTTTTTTTTTTTTTTTCTAGGATTTGCATAGCATAACATTCATGCATTTCATTCTAGGTGTTTTTATTTTACATTAAAAAAAAAAAAAAAAAAAAAGAAAAAAAAAGGAAGCAAATTTTGTTTTGTACTATTCCTCTTGGTTTTTGAGAACAAGGTTGGTCAATTTATTTTCACATAACATGTCTTTTGTACCTTACTTAGTTTTGATGAACTTATTTATTGCACTTTACTAGTTGAAACTTTGTAGTGCATGTTGTGTGGGAAAGATATTTATGGTTTTTGATTACTATGTCTTAATCTTGAAGTCACATGTTTTTAAATGTTTGACTTGAACTTTTAAAGAAAGGCATAAATAACCATCTCATCACTGTTCACTAGCCAATCATGAACACCTTAGTGCATATTATAAGATTTTGTGCTCGAGAAAGTGTAGCACATGTACAAAAAGAACATAAGGTGAAGCCTCGGTTTAAATTGCTTAATACTTAAAATTTGTGTGTACTATTAGGCTTGATACCAAACTCACACAACTTAAAATTGGTATGTATATTATGAGGCATAAATACAAGAAACTTACATGATTGCAAACTTATAATCTAGGAGATGTGGGAGTTATATGATGTAACTCTTTAGGTGATAGTCTCTTTTAAACTCTTTGTGATGAATTTTGTAGACTTTGTGATTGATTGCTATTCACATATCACCTCACATGTATCTCAAGCTTTTGCTAGTTGCACACACTACACGAGTTACTCTTTGCTAAACATTGTACATGTTATTGTGTGTGTTTATAGTCCGATCAATCAAGTTTTGCAAATACTATGACTTTTGTGCAAAATTAATTTGTTGCTTGAAAATTTGTGGAGAATGCAAGAAATTTTGTTTTTTGGGAATTTAGGCTTAAAATTCTTGTTTTGAAAATCATATCATCACATACTCATGCATTTTGTTCTTAAATTTCAATGCTTTGAGTTTATTCTAAATGTCTTTTTCAAAAACTGTGTTTTCTCAAAATTTAGTGAGCCTCTGCCTATTTCGATCAATCCATTTTGTTTTTCGATCGATCAAAAATTTTTAAATTTGATAGAGAGAGCCTCTGTCTGTTTCGATCGGTCAAAACTGATTTTCGATCGATCGAAATTGTGTCAAATTGTTTTTATAGAGTCTCTGTCTGTTTCGATCGATCGAGGCTGTTTTTCGATCGATCGAAACTCATGAAACATGTTTTTAAAAGGTCGATTGTCTTTTTCAAAAGTTTTTTCAACTTTTCTCTCTCTCCGCATTGGCTAAAGGCTCCACCATCAATTTTTTGTCGTTTTCCTTCAAGATTTTTGCAAGGTTTTTGTCCTTGAAGGCCGGTAAGTCTCTTTTGCCCTTCCTTTTGCATTTTATTTCATGATTTCATGCATTCTTGTGGCTATTTTTGGCACTTTCAAAATATTGGGGTTTTTGATGATTCGAACCTATTTTGGTGAAATTGATCAATGGGTTTTTGTTCTATCATGCTATAATGATGATTCTTATAGTTTAATTTGATCAATTTTGTGGTTTTTGAGAAATTGAAAATTCTAGGGTTTGAAATTGTTCCGAATTGGGGATTTTGTCTAATTGGGTTAAATTGATAAAATTGGCTTGTTACATTGATAAATTTGGTCATTAATATGTGATTTCTATCATGTGTGGTGATCAATTCGTCAATATTTTTTAAATTGATCAAGTGGTTTTTCAAAATTTTGGGGTTTTTGTGTTAATACCTCTATGTTCAAGCCAAATTTTGTGAATTTGAACTTGTTGGACTTAATTGCACTGCATTAGAACATGCATCATGTCATTTAACATGTTCATGCATCATATAGATTTTTATTCTATATTTTGTTTTTGTGCTAACTTGCGATCCTGCCCTTGGTTTTGTTTTTTTTTTTTTTTTTTTCTCTCTCTATGTGTTGGTCCTTCTCTTAGCACCATGCCTAGGAAAACTAGAGCCCATAGGACCACTTCTACTTCCTCTGAGTCTCCCACTAGGGTTGAGTTGTTTAGGAATGATAAGTGTAGAGAAGCCTTTGAGACCCTGAACTGTAAGCGTAAGATATGGGTTGAGTGAGTCATTGTGTTGGACGAGTTTGATTCGGCCATTAGGGCCAATTTTAAGTCTAGAGGCTGGTTGCCTCTCTTAGAGATAGATCATCCACCCCCGACCGCCCTGATTAGAGAGTTCTTCTTGAACCTCTCTTGCCACATCTATGATTCCAACACCCTTGTTCGGAGTTGAATACAAGGTGTAGAGTTCACCATTACCCCTCGGGTAGTGACCGAGGCTCTTGGGGTGCCGGTTGTTCGGGAGCCTAACTATCCCTATGATGAGTCACCCTCATTAGATGTGGTCATGTCTTACATCACTGGGTCATCTATCCAAAGGGGGTTCGATCCTCGAATCACATCCACCGAGCTTACCGAGACTACTTATCTCTTCTTTAGGATAACGTGTCATTCCTTGTGGCCTATCTCTCATTTCCATACCATCCCTTTAGAGTGATGTGTGTTTTTGTATGCCTTTGTTTCTAGAGCATCTATCGCTTTTCCTCACTTGTTCCTTCGTTCTTTGAACGAGGTTGATAGGAGTTCTGCCGTAAGGCATGCACTGATTCATCCTATTTTCATTCATAGGATTTTGCTCTTCTTAGGTTTAGATGGTTTTCCATCTAGTGAGTCTGTTCATGTTATTGCTCCCATAGGTGCCACCTTTCTTCGTCAGAGGACTACTCGGTTGAGAGTTGCTCCTTCTCGTCCTAGAGGTGCGTCATCTAGTGGTGTTCCCCCTCCTCCCTATTCTACAGTCTTGATGATGCTCTTTTGAGACATCAGTCTTTGCTACTCGACGATCTTTGATGTTCCTCCACCGACTGCTTTGGATGATTCAGACATTCGTCACATGTTGGATTATGTCTTGACCGTTCAAGCGGTTTAAGGATAGATTTTGGTGGATGTGCTCGATGAGATTCGTGCCTTGCGTGCGAAGTAGATATCTTGTTTGCCTTTTGGCATTCCGTCACAAAAAGGGGGAGTACTTTGTAGAGTTTTTGCTTTCAGGGGGAGTTTATTTGTTTTTGGTTGGAGCTTGTGGAGTTTAGATTGTATCTAGGTGCTTCACTTTGTACTTTACATTTTTAGCTCTTGCCATGTTTTTTATGGGATATTCATGTTAGGGGGAGTTTTATGTTTTGTTGGTACTTTATATGTTTTTTGTTTCAAATTGCTTATTGATTTATATTTGTGAGTTATTCATTGATATATGTCTTTATTTGTGTGTTGTTTGAAATCAAGATGTTCTTATGTTAACTTGTATTGTTTCCACACATGCGATTATGCATTTTGTTTAGTGTTTCAGAAATATACAAAGTTGATTCAATTAAGTCATTGTCTACACTTGCAACTGATGGATAGTAATTAGGATTGAATTTGTTTTATGAGCATTATTTTGTAAAGGGCTTTTTATTTTGTAAACTTTGAGCTTCTAGTTGTGTTTTGTCACGGATTGCCAAAGGGGGAGTTTGTTAGGTTCTAAAGTCTTAGGATTTTATGTATTTAGAACTCTAATTTGTATTGTTGGAAAACCATGATCAAAACAATGTGTTTAGAAGTGTTTAAGTCTAACTCAAAGTTGTGCATCTATGTAAAGTTGGAATCGAGTTAAAGCAAGAAAGGATTGTGCCTTTCGGCCTGGCTCGATCGATCAAAAGACAGGCTCGATCGATCGAAACTCGGACAGAATGTTTTTCTGTAGATTCATCCAACTCAGCCCTAAGTGTTTTAAAACGTTTTTAGGGTTTCTTATTTGTCCTAAGTATAAAAGGCAAACCCTAACCACGTTTTAGTGTTGCTCATATTTGCGGTTTGTGTAAATCTCTTGTGAGATCTAGAGGAGCTTTCCTTTACACAAACTTAGGGTTTTCAAGGAGAAGATTTATCTACGCCTTGATGATCAATTCAGTTGCAGCCATTGAAGCTTAAAAAAAACACAAGCGGGTGTGCTTGTATCTGGTGGTGAATCCAAGAAAGAAGGAGTCCGTAGATTCGGAACTTGCACGTGGTCGTGTCGGTAAGTTCTACTGATTGGTAGCAATAAGAAATTGAGCGTGGGGGCTTGTAAGTTTTATTGTATGAATTTCGATTCTTTCAAGATAGTGGATTCAAGTTTACCTTGAGGATAGCTAGGTCAAATCCTCCCTAGGTTTTTACCGGTTTGGTTTCCTGGGTGATCATATCTTGTGTTATTTATTTTCCATTTGCTTTGCATGATTTGATCTTTATTATTGTGATAACCTAGACTTGTTTAATTGGACTAAGTAACAACTTGGCTAATTACCTTGGTTTAATAAATTGTTTAAGGGGTTTAAAAACTTTCAGTACCGTCCTCACATTGTGCAATACCAACATCACATATGATTGTACTTTTGTCACATTTAATGGTTCCCTTATTTGTTTTTCACATTTGATGGTATCATTCTCACATTGTGCAAGACTAATATCACATGTGACTATACTTTTGTCACATTTGATGGATCCCTTACTTTTTTTGCCATTTGATGACACTATCCTCACATTATGCAGTACCAACATCACGTGTAACTCGTATTTTTTTGTCACATTCGGTGATTCCCTAATTTTTTTCTCACATTTGATTGTACCGTCCTTATATTGTGGAATACCAACATTACATGTAACTATACTTTTGTCACATTCGGTAGTTTTTTTATTTTTTTTCCTCACATTTAATGGTATCATCCTCACATTGTGGAGTACCAACATCACATGTGACTGTACTTTTGTCACATTAGTGGTTCCCTTATTTTTTTTCACATTTAATGGTACCATTCTCACATTGTACAAGATCAACATCACATGTGACTGTACTTTTGTCACATTCGGTCGTTCCCTTATTTTTTCTCACATTTGATGGTACCGTCCTCATATTATGTAGTACCAACATCACATGTGACTGTACTTTTGTCACATTTAGTAATTCCATTATTTTTTCTCACATTTGATGGTACTGTCCTCACATTGTGTAGTACCAATATCACATGTGACTATACTAATATCACATGTGACTATACTTTTGTCACATTTGGTAGTTCCCTTGTTTTTTCTTACATTTAATGGTATCATCCTCACATTGTGTATTACCAACATTACTTATAACTGTACTTTTGTCACATTCGGTGGTTCCCTTATTTTTTTCTTACATTTGATGGTATCATTCTCACATTGTGCAAGATTAATATCACATGTGACTATATTTTTGTCACATTTGATGGATCCCTTACTTTTTCTGCCATTTGATGACACTATCCTCACATTATGCAGTACCAACATCACGTGTAACTGTACTTTTGTCACATTCGGTGATTCCCTAATTTTTTTCTCACATTTGATTGTACCGTCCTTATATTGTGAAATACCAACTTTACATGTAACTATACTTTTGTCACATTCGGTAGTTTTTTTTTTCCTCACATTTAATGGTATCATCCTCATATTGTGGAGTACCAACATCACATGTGACTGTATTTTTGTCACATTCGGTGGTTCCCTTATTTTTTTTCACATTTAATGGTACCATTCTCACATTGTACAAGATCAACATCACATGTGACTATACTTTTGTCACATTCGGTCGTTCCTTTATTTTTTCTCACATTTGATGGTACCATCCTCATATTATGTAGTACCAACATCACATGTGACTGTATTTTTGTCACATTTAGTAATTCCATTATTTTTTCTCACATTTGATGGTACCGTCCTCACATTGTGTAGTACAAATATCACATGTGACTATACTTTTGTCACATTTGGTAGTTCCCTTGTTTTTTCTTACATTTAATGGTATCATCCTCACATTGTGTATTACCAACATTACTTATAACTGTACTTTTGTCACATTCGGTGGTTCCCTTATTTTTTCTCACATTTGATGCTACCATCCTCATATTATGTCGTACCAACATCACATGTGACTGCACTTTTGTCACATTCGATGGTTCCTATATGTTTTCTCACATATGATGATTCTATTCTTACATTTGGCAGTACTAACATCACATTTGATCATACATTTCTCACATTTAGTGGCGCTTTAATTTTTTCCTCACATTTGACAGTTTCATTGTCACATTGGGTAGTAACAACATGACTTATGACTGTACTTTTGTCACATTCGATGGTTTCCTTATTTTTTTTCTCACATTTAATAGTTCCATTGTCACATTGGACAATACTAACATCACATTTGATAGCACTTTTGCCACATTCGGTTGTACTTGTATTTTTTCTCACATTTGATAGTACTATCCTTAAGTTGTGCAGTACCAACATGACATGTGATTGTACTTTTGTCACATTCGGTGGTTCTTTTATTTTTTTTCCTCACATTTGATGGTTTCATTGTCACATTAGGCAGTACTAGCATCTTTTTTTATCGTACTTTTCTTATATTTGGTGGTACTTTAAATTTTACTCACATTTAATAGTTTCATTGTTACATTGGGTAGTACCAACATCACATGTGACCGTACTTTTGTCACATTCAATAATTCCCTTTTTTCTCTCACATTTGATGGTTCTATGATCACATTAAGTAGTACCAACATCACATATGATAATAGTTTGCCACAAATGACTGAAATGACTAGAAACCTTGAAAATGACTGAAATACCCTCGAAACTTATAAAATGACCCAAATACCCCCGAAACCCTCTAAAATTACCGGAATACTCTTAGAACCTAAAAGATGATCAAAATACCCTTAGAATCTAGAAAATGACTGAATGACCCTAAAACCTAAAAAACAAAACAAAAAAAAAAAACCCTTGGAATCTAAAAATGACCGTAATGCTCTTGAAACCTAAAAATTACCAAAACCCTCTCGAAACCTAAAAACTAACCAGATTACCTTTTGAACCTAAAAATGACCGATATATTTGAAATTCATTTGGATGGCAACATTTGGATTTGGATTATTTTGAACCAATGGATTTAAAATGCCCTAATTTGAAATCTATTGATTTTAAAATTCCTTGTTTGGGTCTTCTTATACAACGAAGGATTTGAAATTCCATTATTTGGATACCTAAATTTGAATTTGAATTTAAGATCATAAAATATTTTCCAATTATTATTTTTCTTAAACCTTCTACAATTTTAGTAACATTTTTAATAAATACACGAGGTAATGAAAAAGCCATTGATAACCTAATTGACAAGATAATGAGTAAAAATCTGTCATAATAGCCAACTAATAATTTGCTATTAGTAACAACTTGGACTTGCAAAATATGAATTTATTATATTACTAAAAATAATTTTTATTGTTCCATTCTAATCATTATCAATGGAGAGGACAATCATAATCAATCTAGATATTATAGACAATCATGCACATTCATGCAAAAGATTATCTTACATGAGAAGTCATTTTTTTTCTAGGAACAAGACTACACAACATTGTGAAGCTATGAATGCCTTCTTGAATAGATCTTTGGATAGGCAAACTAGGTTTTATGAGTTGTTCCAACAAGTTAATAGAGCACTTACACGTATTAAACACAATGAGGTGGGGGTTTCTAAATATATTAAATCTATTATAATTACTAGGTTAGTTAAAATCGAGAAGTATACCACTAATATATTGACAAGGAAATATTCCATATGTATATGCCACAATTTTTTTAGTAAGAAATCACTTTTCCATAAATTCATATATGAAATAACTAAATTCACTAATTTTGTTTGTATGTGTCACAAGTGATCCAAAGAAATCAGACCACCTACTTGCACTTGGATCTAAATATGGTAATTTTCATCTCATAATATTTATAACTTGAATTGATATATAGCTCACTTTCATGAACTACAAGCTGGTCTCTTGTTGCAAAGTATCTAAAAGAAGCAGACAAACTACAAAGAAATCCATTTTTAAAGGAAAAATTTGTTTAAAAAGAAATCCACTACAATGTGTCTTATTCACATCTATATTTGAATACCATCATGGCAACACTTGAAAAAGAGACAATCAAAAGCATATGCATTTCTTTCTTAAGTTCTCACTAGGGCAACTTCTAACTTGTAGGAATTTCTTATTATCCCTTCTGCAACTCCACTGGCAACAAAAATATCTGCATTTACATGATATAACTATTAGAGCTTGAAAAACAAAGGGGATGTTCATAAGAGAAAATCTCTTTGCATAGAGCCTTAGATATCTATTTATATAACTATTATTATTCAAGAAATTTGGCTCATCTAACTCAACCTGACAATATCAGCAAATTCAAAATTATATATAATAAGTTTATTAAATAAACAAAAAAATCTAGTAAACAACAACATGCTAAAAAAGGATATAATCATAATGAAACTTTGAGAGGTTTCTTATTATCTAAAAGTTAAGTAATAATGTAAATGATTATGAGTGCATATCAATGTTTCAACTCTGTTTTAGAGCTTGGTCTTGTTACATGAACTTCAATTGTATGAGCCAATTCTTCATCCTACCCCTACAAAATGATTTAACTTCATATTAAATGTATATTTTGAGCAAGAGAGAAAAATGGAAAAAAAAAAAAAAAAAAAAGATGCTAGCCACTTCAGCAAGACACTATCCAAATAACATTATCAATCTCCTATCTATTATTTGCATCAAGATTTGATTGAAAATTTTTCAATCTTTTACTCCAGGATTAGGTAAATTAGTTAGTTAAAATTGCATAAGATAGGCACACTAGCTCCACTAGGCTACTACAAAGCTTATAGAACAAAATATTAAACACATGGTGTGCATTTTTAGAACAAATCATCAAATGTTGTTCAAAACTCCCAAATGCAACAACCAAAAGCAAATCTTCCACAAGCCATCATATATCCACCAAATAAAGGAAGAAGAAAAAGAACTAACCTCGGGTTGCTACAGTTTATCAAACAAACAATAGGTTGCTGCAGTTTATCAAAAAACCCTCCGGTTGCTGCAGTTCATCAAAAAAACCTCAAGTTGCTACAGTTTATCAAAAAACCCTCAGGTTGCTGCAATTTATCCAAAAAAAAAAAAAAAAAAAAAAAGTTGCTGCACTCAATGAGTGGAAGAGACTCAAGCATCACCAAAACCATGAAATATGAACCTGGAAAACTCAATAAAATTCAAAAAAGTAGTAATCATGTTTATTATATTTAAAGGCCAAAAAAAACAAAAAACAAAAAACAAAAAAGAGTAAGACCCGGATGAAATATTCTTGACTTGGAGAACAAAAACAACCTACTGATTAGACAAGAACCAGTTTAAAATGAAAACAAAAGATGGGGTTCACAATCTCTTTCAAAGTCTATATTACTTGAATGAAAGTTAAAAAGTTCTAAACCACACAATGACCACAGAGTTTTTAACTTTTAACAAAACAGAAACAGAGCATGCTAATTGCAAGTATACATGTTTAGTCATTCCCTTAAACACCTAGCACGTATGCCCACTAAAACGTTGCAACTTAAATAACACAAAGTTATAAACTTTATAGTGGGTACGAATAAATAACACAATAATACATACAAGTTGGACTAAAAGAAACAAATTAAATGGAGGATATTTGATCCCAAAAAATAAAGAAGCCTACTAAATTTAAGATTTTATTCTCATAGTTTACAAACTCACTACGGGTTTGCAAAAATAAGAAAGAACAACCAAAGTGATACTGACCTCTTTGTGCACCTAAGCCAAATCAGTTTTGCTCATCAGGAACCGCATTAACCAAATCTATGCATAGAAATGAGCATTATAAAACAACAATAGAAATTACTTATTGTAAAGTTGTGATTTTACAACTATGTGTTTTGTTGGCTTTAATACCGTGCCAAATTTGATTGTAATTTTAATTAATCTTTTGTATCCTGTTTATTATGGGATTTGATTGTAAGGGTTGTGTGATAGAGAAAGAGAGTGTGAAGACTCAAGCTATTGGAGACCGAAGAGGTTTTCGCGGGTATCTCGCGACTTAGCATCTCGCGAAGTAATGCATGTGCCCCGCACATGACCGAAATGCGAAGAGTCAATACAGATGGAGACAACAGTGTCTCGCGAGTATCTCGTGGGTAAGGCCTTCCCTCGAGACATTCTGCTTTTGCCGATCGTGCTATCTGATACACACTTTTTGTACCCACACTATATATACCCATACTACCCACAAATGTAAAGGAGTGCTTCTGAGAGAAAATCTTAGCCAAACACCTTGAGAGTTAGAGATTGTTATACCCACAATCCTCTACACAATAGCTTGTAGATTTTCCTCAACTCCTACCTCTCCATTTCCATACCATTGAAAGGCTGATAGCCCAAACATTTATCACACCCTTTCAGAGTGTCAAGTGATCATTTTGGTGCTACTAGGAAGCATTGGAAGAAGCCAAGGATGGCAAATGCAACATGGAGCTTGTTGCGGGATCCGGAGAGCTAGACAAGACATGGTTTTGAGAAGCCTTGTTGGAGTAGGAGCTTTGAGGGCTTAGGTACAAAGGGTAGATTAGGCTTAGAGGGTCTCTTGCTAACCCATGTATCCCAACTGATTGTCTAGTGGATCGATTACCACTTGGAGGGCGGCAGAGAGGTTTTTCACCTAGTACTTCGATTTCCTCTTCGATAACACATCGGTGTGTTATCTGTGTTTGCATTCTTCTTCCCTACTCTTTTTCATTTCATTTTACTGCTATAATTATATGAATATGTGTTAGAGTAACTTGTTTGTTTATCCGCTTGCATTTACACTATTCCGCACTTAAAACTAAGTTAGTGTAAAATCTATCGGGCCGTAACTTTAATTTGGGGGTTTAAGTGCCCGTTTGGATTAGGTTGAAAGCTGCGTCTACGTTTGTTTGTTTGTTTTTTATTTTTTTTTTTCAACCGCAACATTTGACTTTTCCACGTGAATGATGCACCCGTGCACTATTCACGAATCCCACAAATTACACTTTTCAGCAACTTTTTCATTAAAAATGGGTCTCACAGCATTATTTACACATTTAAAAATTATTTCACTACAAAGTTTTCAATTTCAGTTTTCGGTTTCAAAGAAAATAAGCAGTATCCAAACGGACCCTAAACAGCTCTTGTGTTTTTAACACATTTTTGAGCTTTCACTTATGAAACCACAAATGAAATTTGATATTTACAAATCTTAGTCATAAAAGTAACATGTTATAAGGTGACTTCAACAAATAGAGAGGAAAAGGGTTAAAAATCAAAATCCTAATTTGAATACCAAACATAGAACACAAGATAGTTTGTACTCAACTTCAGTATATTGCATTAAACTTAAGCCTTTAGACTTTTCTCTTTTTCTTTTATAGGGAAGCAAAGATGTGACAATTAATTTGATAAATATATACTCTCCTTCTCCCTTCTTTCCAAATTGTGGTTCAACCATCCAACAATGTTAGTAAAATAATCTAGAATGAAGAATTTACTACAACATAAAGTTTATGAGACTTAAATTACTCTTCAAGTCTCAAGGGCCAACACATACAAGGACAAAAGGATCCAATTGTAAGGCATTTCGGACTAAATGGTCGCAACATAAATACAATTTCTTCTTCAGTATATATTCTCAATCATCATTTATTAACCATAATTAACACAAAATATACATCAACTACACAATTAACAGAAACCCTAAAACAAAAACCAATCAAATATATTACTTAAACTTATTTACAAATAAAATTACCTAAAACAAAACAATTATTTTGAAAAAAAAATCAGGAATAGAATAGAATACGTACAACAAATTCAAAAAAGCATAGCAAAAATTTGGATGCTCCAACGGTAATTTTTTTCTGGAACCCTAGAATTCAAATCGAAAAAAGGAAATTATCAAAACCAAACAAAAACATGAAATTTGAATCGAAATTAAAATCAATCTAAATCAGCACGAAGAAGCTAAGAAATCAATTCGAAAAACCACAGCAAATAAATAAATAAACATCTTCTCAAATACTAAAAAAATGATCAACAATGATAGTGGTAGATGATTTGAAGGTGGTGGATGGTGCAGTGGAAAATTGCTTGCCTGGTCTCTCATTCATCTTCTTGACCCTCTTTCGTTCTCTTTTTTTTTTTTTTTTTTAAAAACCAATCGTTCGTTCTCTGTTTCTTTCTTTTCTTTTTGGTTTTGTATTTATACACTACCCATTCGGCCGGTAATAGGTTTACTGCTTAACTTAAATAAATAGTCAGGATTGAAACAATAAAAATACACAACTAAGATTTGGGTGGGTACGGTACCCACTAAAAAATAGGTTGGTACCGTAGAATGACCCCTCAAACATAATCCTTAATCACTATTATAAAATTGAAAAAAAAAAAAAAAAAAAACTTAAATAACAACAATAAATATTAGCCCAAATAATAACAAAAAAAAAAAAAAAAAAAAAACCAAACAAAAATAAGATAAAACCAAACAACAAGAAGTAAACAAATTATTCAACAAAAAGCTTATTATAAAACAAAAAGATAAAAATCTCTAATTATTCAAATTTGTGGCTTATTTAACCTATTCAATAAAAACAATATCTAATTTCATTTTTCTTTAAAAAATAGTACCAAGAAAAATAATGTGATTGTGAGTTCTTCTTGATGGTAAGTGATGGTGATGATAGTTGATGATGCCGAAAATATCACCAATAAGTCACACCGCACTCACGACTCAAAGCGAACCTGCACAACAAGAACAATCGAAAGAAAACCTTTAGAGAGCACCGGTGTGGTGCCGGCCAAACACTCTCCGAAGGTCAAGTTAGAATTCTTCTCACAACTCTAGAGTGCTAGAGAGGGTCAATTATGCGTACCTTTATTCGCGAGGGTATTAAGGCTTTTATAGTAGTGGAGAGTCGGCTTTTCCTTCTTGGTGTCCAAGTCTTTTCCATATGGGACTCTACTTCCACCAATCCCAAGCATGATGGACAAGTATTTCCTTGTAGGGTGGATTTTCTAGAATTCTCTTTTATGCGAACATCTTGATCTTCCTAGGGTTTCCTCAGATTCCGAATGTGCATACCAAATATTTTAAGTGACGCTAAGTCCTCGGCCCATGCTTATCTTGGCCCATGAGTCCGAACCCGTCGGGCTCAATGTTCCACGATTTCTTACCCCATCAATTGCCCCCTTCACCCTATGATCCGTCAAGTTCTTAAGTGGTCGGATCACTAGGGTGACGATTAAATATAACTGGGCATGACGATCAAGGGTTGCTAATGGTGACGGTTAAAAACTATGACGTTCCTAGATGGAACACGTTGACATATGAAGATTCATGAAGTTGACGGCTCCTTACAGGGTACGATCGTGGACGCGTGTTGCCAGGTTGTCACATTAATGAAGCTCGCTACGTGTCATTCTTGGATTGGATGGTGTATCGGATCGAAGCGTCGCTTCGTCTTCCGTGCATTTCTCATATATAAAGCGTACCTCTCTTCCCTTATTTCCAATATTTTCAGCAAGAAATCGTTGTCAGAGCGGAGTCGTCGGCCTTGTCGAGCATTCCGTTGAGAATTTATACCCGTCGGATATTTCATCCGTCAACTACTCTTCGCCTTGTTTGGTAAGTGCTTCACTCTTCGCCTTGTTTGGTAAGTGCTTCATTTTCGTTTTTCATCATCATCATCATTCATTTTTTTTTTTTTTTATGTTACATTTTGTGTCTACATTTTTGTCAAACCTACACACCAGTCGAGAATTTTAGACCCGTCGGTCTTAGGTTTTATCGTCAATTTGTAGGAAATGTCTAGTGCGTCAAGTAACTCAAATAATGGTCCATGACGGGATGGAATACGAGGAGGTATACCCATCCGGTCATAAAGACCAAGAGAGTCCTGGCGAAGATAGGAGTCATGCTCTTTCTTCTTCATCCTCAACAGATGAGGATATGGAGATGGCCGAGGAAGAAGGCTCTTCTAGTGACGACGGGGATCAAGCACTAGTACCCGTTGTTGGTGCTGGTGGACTTAGAGAGTTCATCATGCTACCAGTGTGGACGGACGACGCACGATTCACATCTGTCATCAAGGAGAGACACTTCAAGATTTTTTAGGACAAACTTCCGTGATTCCGGACAACATTTCCATCCGTCTACCAAATGTGTCGAGAGAAGTGTTACTACGAAGGCGTAGAAGGTGTCGGAGTGTACGAGCAGATCTTTGAAGGCGGGACTTCGGTTTCCGCTAAGTACACTTCATAGAGAACTTTTATATTACCTGGGATTGTCCGTCACCCAAATATCTCCAAATGCTTGGAGGGTCTTCATAGCGATGGAAATCCTCTATGGAGCAATGACGGGCGGACGTAGGAGGTTGACGGTGTGTGAATTCCTTCATTGCTACCGTCCGGATGAGATCGATAGATCAAGGGGGATGTACTGTTTTGCTAGTAGAAGCCCTTTGTTGAAGGTCATCTTTGAGACTCCCAACTCAAATAGAGACTGCAAAAAGTCGTTACTTTTTTCTAGAGGGTAACACGTGGATGAACCGTCCCGGGGAGACGGAGTACCTGCTTGTTGACACAACTTGGGGAGTTATACACCCTTCACGTATGTACCCGTCTCAATGTTATAACTCTTTCCAAACCTTCTATTACAATTTCTATAACCGTCAATTTTTTTGCGGGTAGACGGCGTCCACAAGTTAGTGTTGAGGAATTTGGTTTCCTTGAAAAGATTTTCCAGAAGACTAAGCCGGAAGAAAGGACCAGGGCCAAGTTAGTGAATCCAAATACAATACACTGGTATTGTGACGGTCCAGAACCTACCCGCGAGGCCATTATATACGACGAAAGAGTTCACAGACGTAAGTCCGTCAACTTTTACTTTTTTGAAATTAGCCTTCAACTTGAGTAAATATCTTCATTCGTCCCAGATTGCGAGAAATGGACGACGCAAAGAGAAGGGCAATGATAAAATCGCTAGCCGTTGAGCAAAAGAAGACGGGCGAGGTTGTGGTTCCCAAGGGGCAGGGGTCGTCGGCGAAGAGGAAGTAGCCGCCCAAGTCTGACCGTCCACACAAGCGTGAGAAGGTTCCATTAGAACCCGTTGTGGGCTTGATGGCATAGGGGGAGCGCTTCTCTAAGCGATGTGGGACTCTTGCACAATGAGCATGCCCACACTCGCTAAGAGGACAAAGCCGTGCGGGTGTCAAGCCAAAAATCCAATATCGGCTACAAGGCAAGCCCTTGGCCCGAGGTGAGGTGAAAATCCCCAAAGCGGACAAAATATTGTGTTCCCACAGACGGCGCCAACCGATGATGTCGAAAATATCACCAATAGGTCACACCGCACTCACGACTCAAAGCGAACCCGCACAACAAGAACAATCGAAAGAAAACCTTTAGAGAGCACCGGTGTGGTGTGTAGGCCAAACACTCTCCGAAGGTCAAGTTAGAATTCTTCTCACAACTCTAGAGTGCTAGAGAGGGTCAATTATGCGTACCTTTATTCGCGAGGGTATTAAGGCTTTTATAGTAGTGGAGAGTCGGCTTTTCCTTCTTGGTGTCCAAGTCTTTTCCATATGGGACTCTACTTCCACCAATCCCAAGCGTGATGGACAAGTATTTCCTTGTAGGGTGGATTTCTAGAATTCTCTTTTATGTGAACATCCTGATCTTCCTAGGGTTTTCTCGGATTCCAAACGTGCATACCAAATATTTTAAGTGACGCTAAGTCCTCGGCCCATGCTTAATATTGGCCCATGAGTCCGAACCCGTCAGGCCCAATGTTCCGCGATTTCTTACCCCATCAATAGTTATATTCTTTATTTTTAGCTTTATAATTGCAACAATTTTACTCTC
The DNA here is from genome assembly GCA_028216015.1 of Quercus dentata. Taxonomy (NCBI): domain Eukaryota; kingdom Viridiplantae; phylum Streptophyta; class Magnoliopsida; order Fagales; family Fagaceae; genus Quercus; species Quercus dentata. Next base: position 3,262,021 of record CP116449.1, read on the forward strand.
CTTAACAACTTAACTAATAATTGTATCAAATATTCCAGTTATCTTCTTATTAAATTTTTATATTTTAAATTTTTTAATAACCACCTTAAAAGAAATTTTTAGAGCGGCTCTTTGCAGTGATTTGTTATTATAGCAGATCACTGTAGCTGGTTGCTATAAATTTTTTATTCACTCCTATTTTTTTCATTTCCCTCTCTCTCTTCTCTCTCCACTCTCCCTTAACGTCCACAAGCCACAGTCCACTCCTCGGTCATCTCTCCCCTCTCACATGGCTCGGGTTTCTCGTCGTCTCAATCTCTCCTTTCGTCGCCGGTATGGATTTGTGAGAGAGGTTTTGGAGGGTTATGGTTGGGTTTCAACAGCTGGGCTGGGTGTGCGGAGGTGGGTTTCGGTTGAGCTGTAACTGGGTGTCGGCGAAGAAAAGTTTTCGGTCGAAGGTGGGTTTTTTTCCAGTGGGTTTTTGGTTGAAGGTAGATTTTCGGTGGAAGGGTTTTCTGTTGAAGGTGGGTTTTTTTCAGTGGGTTTTCGATTGAAGGTGGGGCTTTTGCTGGTTGTAGTCTCAATGGGTGGTGGTGATGGAGGTTTTGGGGGTGGTTATTTTGTTTTGGGTGTGGTGGGTTGCAATTTTTAGGGATTATGGTGGTTAGGGGTTGTGGTTGTAGGTGGTGGGGTCAGTGGCTATGGCTGTGGCAATGGCTGTCATGGCTGTTGCTGCGGTGGTTGTGAATGTGGATTATTACCATGTTTATAATATTTTATTTAATTGGAGGCTAAAATAGAATCTTTTATACTGACTACTGAGCGAATTGAGTGCATTGCAAAATGAATTGTCAGAATAAATAAAATGATTTTTGAGTTGCATGCTAAAATTTTTAAAAAGCCGAATGTGAAAGCTCTAGCTATATTTGAAAACATTGCTTTTGGCTTCCTACCGGTTCCTTGTAGCTAGCCATTCAAACCTAGAACCTGTTAATAGATTAGAAACATAAATAAATAAATAAAAACAAATGCTACGTCTACTATATATCTTTTCAATTTTTCAAAAAAAAAAAAAAAAAATAGATGATAAGTTATTGTGTAAAAACATTATGTCAGTGCTCAATAGTGGGCTCAAATGATACTGTAAAATATCTCTAAATTATTTTTTTTCCTTATTGGACATATATGATGTCCTCGCTTTTAGGATGTATTTACTTAAAAGAATGGTGAAAGAATTAATATTTTTTTATACATAATAAAAATTTTACTATAACCTAAAAATTGAAGATAAAAATTCTAAATTTTACTTAATTTTTAGGATGATACGTAATAAAGATATTACAAATTTTATAAGCTTTAAAAACGGATGTGTCTACTTTTCTTACTCTTCATATGGACTTCAAATTAACCAGACTATAGAAAGGATCTCCCAAGAATCCGGTGGTCCAGCATTTGCTTTCATAAGATGAGTTTGACTATAAAAGCTAAGGGGTAGTGTGGCCAGATATTGTTGTAGCACCCGTGCTTCTGTCCTCTACCACTCAAAGAAATATATTAATTGGTCAGTCTCGAAGTTCAAACTCAGTGTTAGCATTGGCATCATCACCTGAAAATCTTGTGGGGGCAGTGAGCCTGGGGACACGATGATGATATTCCATGGTGTGTATTTGACTTGATGGATAAGGGAAAACTAAATGATTCATTGATTTGTCACAATATTTTTCTTTTGAAAGATAATTATAACATGCTACTAAGTCCACAGTTTAATTTTTTTTTTTCCTCCTAATTAAATCCCTAAACATTTTGTATCATTTTGTATATAGAAAAGTGACAATTTAATTATAAGACTTTTGGCATTTATCACAATATTTGAGTGATAACTTACAAGAATGTCAACTGGTGACAAAGCATAAAGTAGAAAATATGGGGGGTCAGTAAATATAAAAATGTACTATTTGTAAAATAAAGTTACAAGAGAATTCAAGGACTACTGCACTTAGTGGCCTCACTCTATGTTTTACCCTTTTTTTTTTCTGCTAAACCACCCTACGTTTTACCCTTGTTAGACCTATTATTCGTATCCTTGTGTCTTCGATGGAGATATAATGGCCACATGGCCTTCTTAGTTCTTACATTGGTTAGTATGGTAATAAATTAATTCAACAGGAATCTAATAATAATATGCCAATGCATGCAATCCTGCACAATAGGGGCTTAAAGCACCGGATTGCTCTCAAAGAAATTGATTGGTCGAAGCTCAAATCTGAGGTTAGGCATTGGCATCACCGGAAAATCTTATTGCCAAGGGATATGATGATATCCAATGGTGTGCCATAATTCAATGTCCTTGTTTTCAATCTTCCTATTCCTGTATCCAAAAAAAAAAAGAATTATGATTACATCCATTATAATCAATAACTAATTTGTACACAAAATTAGATTTAATAGAACAGAATTAAAATTATTAAATTGCATCTAGGGCTACAAATAATTAAATTGTTCTAATTAACTTAATTGGTAAAGTCTCTTATCACAACTATCCGATAACTTCTTCCCTGGTGAGTGAGTTATTGTTCTTCACTCGCTTTGTTTCAAAATTGGCCTTGACAAAGGAGTTGTTTTCATTATCCACGTCAAGGTCGAGGTAATAACTCCCTTAACTGTAACTAATAACTATACCACTTAGTGCAACCTGTAAGTACATGGGGACAAACTTGAAGCCAATTTTTTTTTTTTTTTTTCGTGAATAACTTCCCAAAGTCCTCTACTGAGTTATGCATCTTCCTTTGCCTGTTAATAAGGCACATTGACTCCGTGACTACAATATTGTCTGTTAACTTAATCATGCGCTTGAAATTGCCCTAGTTTATCTAATTCGCACTTTTCCAATATAAAATTTAGCCACCGCTTGGTCGGTCTTAATACATTAATTGTGTAAAATTTAATACTACAATAACTGCACAAATCATGTTGTTTTGCTCATGATTGTAAGCACGTACAAAATAATATGGCATGCCGACAGCTATGGCTGTAGAGAAAATTTTGCAGCGTATCAGTGATGACTTTCTACCCTCTCCTCAGTCCTCTCTGTCTCTTTTATTTATTTATTTTAATGCAAAAGTGAGAGTGGGTCCAACCCCAATATTGAGGAAAATGAGTAAAAACCAATGATATAAAAAGACAAAACCAATACGACTTTGAGGTGTGTCTAGAACAAAATTTTTAAGGTGATAATTGTCTCCAACTCAAAAGAATTTGTTGCCAGGTTATTGGTAATTCATCTTTAGGCTACAAAAAAGTCGCCAACTCTAGATAGCAATTTTAAAGTTTTCTTCGCAAAGAATTTCCTGCAAAATTGTGTATTTGACCATAGTAATGAGAACAAAAATTATTTGAATCTGCTCTAGGCCCTTTATTTATATATAAAATGAAGAGTTTCAATTGAAACATCTGGACTCTTCATTTGAATTTGCACCACTCAGAAGATCATGACTCTTTAGATTGATTCATAATCCTTCAAAAAATAGTTATCTTTTAAACGTTAATTATTTTTTATTAGAAAATAATTTCTGCAAGTTATCATTCTGTAAATTTTATTTTATTTTCATTTAAAAAATATATCTCACATTCAGATTTTGATCACACACACAAATACCACGTGTCCAAGTACCACATGTGCCACAACATTGCGCACTACAGGCACAGGTGTGCATGTTCTAGAGTGTGAGTGTGCATGTCCATAGAGTCTCTTAGAGTATCTCTAGCAGAGTAGGCAAATTTTTGTACTATTTGAAAAATGAACAATGATTTTTACTTTTTAGCTATCAATTTTTTTAAATACATTTTTCAATAGATTCTCTATTCCATTTTGTATCTCATTTAAATATTATTTATTCATTCATTATTTATTCTTTTTTTAACAACTACATATCTTCCAATATATTTTTATTCAATACCTGATTATTAGTATAATAGAAAAAAAAAAAAAATTTGAAAAATGAATAGTAGCCTATCGGACTTAATGATTAGCTACTGTTCATGAGCCAAAAAAAATTCCGGATATAGAGAGTTTATTGGAGACTATTTTTATGGTGTCATTCTCTATTATAGAGATTTTTATGCATTTAGCTACACCATTGGAGATGCTCTTAGTTATTTAATTTGATAGCGTTTGTGTTACTTTCTATACCCCAAAATTTTTGTAAACTGTCTACATAGGGCAAGCCTATTTAAAACACAAACTTACTTCCTTTTACTTCAAACTAGTGACTTAAAATCACGTTTTTCCTTGTTTTTTGTGAGTGTGTAACTGTGATTGTGATAGTATATGTGAAATAAATGGTACTAAAAAATTAATAGGAAAGCAATTTGTTTAAGGGGGAAAAAGGTCATTTGAAAAAACCACAACAATTAGTCAATATTGGTCACAGACAATTTGGTTAAAGCCTATCAATTATCAGTTTATGGAGAAAGAGAACGGATGGGAAAAGAAAGAAGTTACAATTGGGAAATTTTTTGTGGTGCGAAATTAATTTCTAGTGATCTATTTAGTTCCTAAGCTTTTAGAAAATGCTTTTTGCTCTTTGAAACACATTTTTCATTATAATGGGTGGAAGATAGTTCCCACACTACTGGGATTGTATACTATAACCTTTGTTCTAGCTCTGCCACGTCATATATAGTTATGTACTACAAAAAATGCAAAAAACATATTTACCAGATTTTCTTTTCTAGTTGAAAATTGAAACAAATGGAGCATTTGTTAACAATTGTGGTGAAAGTTATGGTGTTTTATGTGGTTTTTGTTAGATGAAGAGACAAATCTCATATACTATACCACTAGTAATACTCTTCTCCAAATGGCATTCTATATTGAGTCACGAAATACATGCATGCATGGGGAAAACTTAAAGCCAATTTTGATGAAATGTCTTCAGCACCCGTCACTGAAGAAAACACTGATATAGTCTCTTGCTCATAGTCCTTTTTTCTCACTCTTTCAATAGCTTCCTAAAGTCTTCTACTGGTTATGTGTATTCCTTTGCCTGTTAATATGACACACTGACTCCGTCTATGTAATTCGCACTTATCCAATGTGAATTTTAGTGTTGCTTTGTCTTAGCTTAATGCATTATTCACAGTGCTTTGAATTGTCGATGAAGCAATACCAAAAACGTATATAAGATTGCGTCCCGAAGAAGTATGCCGATTGCATTGCTATTATGCATGATCTGATCACAAGTAATTAAATATAAAAGAAAAGGAAAAGAATAAACTTGCCACTGTAGTAAGAGAAAAGTGCATGGCCCAAAGTCCAATTAAAGCCTAGTCTAGATTGTTAAACAAAAAGAGTAAGAAATGTGCAAGAGATTGGGTTTTTTCAAACCAACCTAACCTTGTTGGATTGAAAAATTGTCAACCCATCATATGTGTAGATTGGGTTTATGTTTCATTCCTTACAAAATCTTGGACTTTCATCAATTCTTAATTTCAACACTTTTTTTAATAAATGGTTATAATTTACAGAAAATGTTTCAATTATATTCCAAAGTTTTGAACTCAATAAAAATAATTCCCAGAACAACAAAATAAATTAAACTAACAAAATTAAATAAGGCTAATAAAATATATTTATATAGATATTGAGTCAAAATTGATTAGATAGGATTGAAAAACTATCAAATCTCGAGACTCGTAATAAAATTCCAATCCACCAACCTAAGGTGTCTCGGATTAGATTAGGTCGGATCGGTTTTGTTGGGTGGTAGTTGGACACCCCTAAAAAGAGTACAAAGAACTTGGACCCCACATGCTGGGCCTTATTTTTTGTAGGGGGGATCCTTCTAAAAGAATTTTGTGCTTAGCCCACTTCTCTTTTCCAGTAAACATATTAAAATTTTATGGATAAATAATGCTTGAATGTATAATTCCTTTCAATTAGCGTACATGTAATTTTTTTATAGTTCAATTAATATTTTAAGTAGGGAAAGAAATTCGTACCGTGATTCTCTTTATATGGAAGAAGAGCAAACAATACCACAAAACTATAAGATCGACTTCTAATAAATTAGCACATGTTGAATAAATTGAAATTTGGCATTGATAAATTTAGAAGAAACAATGTCATGTGATGATGCAAAGTTCATGGGTAAGAGTTGCTAGAAAAAGTTTCCCATATTTCGTGAGTTTACCTACACATGCAACCGAAACACAGAATACCACCTTGAATTGCAAGCCAAGGGGATGACAAGACAAGACCTAGTATTATGACAGTGAATTTGAGTATTATATGATAACACAATAGCTAGGGTTAGGCACTGGACCTAAACCTTATACATGGGATTTGTTTTTAATGTCCCTAACTCCCTAATAAGAAAACCCTTGAGGTTCCACAATGCATATTTTGCCTTTACCAATCTAATGCCAATATCACACTCCTCCCACATAAGAGAGAGTCTAGCTCACACTATCCATTCTTGTGTAATAGGTGGTTTAATATATCCCAATGATACCAAATACCTTTTCCTCATATTCATCAAATGTATGTGCAATAAAAGGGGCCACGACCTTGAAAACTACTATAAATATTAGTTTCTTCTTTTTACATAACTTTTGATTCGTCAATTTTTTTTTGATAAATGCATTTATAAGCATATCTTGCATTATTCAGTGTTTTGGATTGTGAGTCTATCAGTTAGATGAAGCTTTGACGTGTACCATATAAGGTAGTCTAAGTTAGGTGTAAATTTGGCTGCAACTGTTATACTATCAACAAATATTAGTTTTGAGAATGAATTTGATGCGTTTGGATTATAAATTATACAACTAGCTATAGACATTAGGTATTTAGGTATGATAACAAAGGTATGTTTTAGATGAGAAGTTTTGACACGAGATCTTACTTAAAAGTTGTAATTTGAGGATTGTCAATACTAGTTTTATTTGGGTAAACAAAAGAGATATCTCAAAATTTCCTGTGAAATTTCAAACTTCCTGATGAATTAAATCCCATTGATGATGATTAATTTGGCATTTGACAAATTGTACAAACATTATCATTTTCATATATACATTCATCAGCCTTACGCTTCATCATGTCACCACCATTGTTGTCACCATAATAGCTGAAGCCATATCAACCTGACTCGTTGCTGGTGGTGTTACCACCGTCACTACTGTCACTTCTGCCCCCAATAACCCAGTGTTGCCTCCACCACTACTATTAAAATTTAAACATCAAAACTCCATACCACCACCATTAACAAATCATTATTTCTACCATTACAATTTAGTAATTTACTATCATCATTTTAAATTAGTAAGATTGGAACCCCATCAATTTAAATCTGTCATTTTAAAAACTATTAGGATAGATAGTTTGTCTGTCATGAATGCCTTTTTTTTTTTTTTTTTTTTTTGGCTAAGAAAGTGTGTCAATTAGTTAGGTGTATATAATTAAAACTAGGATTCCAAATCTTCTAACTCTCCCTCTAAATACTGAATTTCATGCTCCACAAACCATTTTCTACCGCATGTATTCTATTTTTTTTTTTTCCAAATTTCTATAAGGGATTCACCACATGAGAGAGAGAGAGAGAGAGAGTTTCACTTTATACCCTTGGTGCAATGGTCATTCTACAAGTATAAGTGTTTGTGAGGTGTGAGGGGTAAGGGTCGGGATTCAAGTCTCCGGGAGGGAGCTTCACACACATATACGCTTAGATTAGATGAGAGTAGAAATTATATCTTGTATAAAAAATAAATAAAAAAACAATATTGCAATATATTCTATTTATTTATGCTTTATAAGAATAAACATAAATATGTAAGAGATCGTAATTGGTGAAACAGTTTCACTTTATACTCTATCCATTACAATATTATCATATATTCTATTTATTTATGCTTTACAAGAATAAACATAAATATGTAAGAGATTGCAGCCAGTGAAGCATTGAGTGGAGTACCCACATTGAGGAAAAGGATTTTTACTCACCCTACCATTGACTAATAGTCTCATTGGCTGACAGTGGCGATGCACTTTCTTTATGCTTATACCTTTTTAGATTGAATAAATTCGGATTTATCAGAAAGGAAAGTTAGGTCTAAATATTCTTAAAGTTAAAGATGTGTAGTTGCATGTGAAGTTAGGTATACAGCCGGTGTAAGTTTGATTTTGTAATGAATCTTAGGTATATACTCTTAAATTTTAAAATAATAATAACAATAACAAATTAATAATCTTAGGTATAGGTTGCAAAATTTCCCAAGTTAATTTATACATTCGTATTTGAAGAAAAGCCTCAAACTTCTTTCAAGTCTGGCTTTATGTTCACAAACTGAACAAAGTTTGTGAAACTTCCCAAGAGAAAATTGAAAACATGGTGTTCATTAGTGCGAGCAAACAGGTTTATTTTGTGCATAGAATGCAAAAGGAACTATCAGTTGGATTAATTTGTTTCAAATAAAATGAGAAACTATGAAGGTTGTAACAAAATAAAGGAGGACAAGAGAAAATTAATATGTGTCAGTATACATCTACAAAATCTAAGCCTGGATTTGCATTAGCTTTTTATTCAAAACTCAAAAGTTTAATTATTTATTTGCTAAAAGCTAAAAAATTATCAATGTACTTCAAAAAAAAAATATATATATATACATATATATATTAAAAATTATACATAAACAAATAGACTAGGAAAAAAAAAAAAGAAGGTTAATCCAAACAGACAGATACAAATAGCTTTAAAAAAGCATCAAGTAGTGGAACATACCAATCATATTTTATGTTATGTTATATCAGATGGTGGCTAAAACATTGCCATTTGTAATGATTTCTACAGGTCATGAAGAGGGGAACAGAGGGAAGTAAAAGAAGAAGGGGGAACAGAACAGTGAAGCAAATGAAAGAGGATTGGCTTTAAGACCCTTCGGTAACATGATAACTTTCCAATTCATGATAACCCCTGAAACCCTACAAAGGATTGATTTTTTTCTTTGTATTCATAGTTGGCGTGCATGAAGAAAAAGATTCAAGAACAAACACACCCACTCGAATTCTCTAATGAACCCTCCTTGTCTACCAATGGTCCAAAATATGCACATCATGCTGATGCCAAAATTACATCATATTGTTTGAAACGTGACATTTGGGGTCCCACTAGACCCACAAAGTGGATTTACAAGATGTGAACATGTCGTGACACGTGGAATAAGCATGATCAAAATGGTGAACTCTACAGTCTTAGTGGTGTTTTTTTTTTCCTGGATTTTTTTCAGGGCATGGTGGGGATAGAGACTTAGAGAGGATATTGATGCCTTTGGTTTGTGATGGTGATTATGAGTGCGCCTGGCATAGCACGCTCTTCCTCAATCTTTTGAGGCAACAAAGAGAATATGATGATGATTTCCACTGCACGCTCTTCACTTCTTCCTCTTCTCTCTCTCCAACCAAGATTTGCACACATTCCTGAAGAAAAGAATAATAACCAAAATTTTCGGTAATTGTCAGCCTATCAATCATCATCCTTTAACCTTTTCTACCACTCTAATTAACTAAATAAAAATTCATATCCCATGCTCTGCTTTATGCGCTCTACAACTACAGGATGATGTGGTGTATCTAAATTTTTTTTCTATTTTAAACTTTTGATATTTTAGAACTTTATAAGATACAAATTGCAATTAGTAGAATATAAAATAAAACAATGAGAGTGGTATAAGGAATTCTTTTTTTTCTTTTTAATTATTATGAATTTTTTTTTATAGAGAATTTCAATATATAATGTCCACTTTTACTAATAGCTCTTTATCATCAAACTAAGATATCAGTCGATTTTTGGTGTACGCAGAGATTGAACTCCAAATCTCTTATTCAACTATTATAGATTTTACTAGTTGAGCTAACTAGAATCTAATTATGAAAAATGTTAAAGGTATGAATAAATATCATTTGTCTCATTTTGAGTGTTTCACTTTATATTCCCCCAATAACAATTTTGCATATATCTTTTTTATTCTTTCCTTACAAAATATTCAAAGTAAAAAAAAAAAAATATATATATATATATATATCAAACATATGATATACTACAATTGGTTGAACATAAATTAGAACAACAAAAGTGAGATAGAAGATTTCACTATTCTTAAAGGTATGGTAAATTTAGTATATAAAATATGCAAACCACTTAAAGGTACTATCAATTTTAATCTAAAAAAATTTGCAAACCGACATGACAATAAATGTGATTGTTATCACATCAATAACATATAATAAATAAATTTTTTGTTAGATTTTTATATATATATAGATAAGATAAAATTTTAATTTATGATATTTGCTCCATAATAATTATTCTTTATCATCAAGCCAAAACATCAATTATAAATAATAAAATTTATAATATCCCTAACATTACTTCTTCTTTTTTTTTTTTACCTACAATGGTCATCATCATCCACGCTAGCTTTATCTATGTATGCCATCACATTAACATGCCACGTGTCAAATGCTCCCATTGTAATATTCACAAAGGTTCAATTAATTCAATAGTACATTGGTCCCTAGCTACAAATTATTTTTCTTTTAGCTAAGTTTTTACTTTTTACACAATCTTTAGCCCTTGCCACATCATACACGTAAAAATCACTTCGTTCGTTTTATCATACTCATGGCTGCGCATGCACATGGCAAAGATCATCACGTATGTCCAATATAATGAATATTTTGGATAAAAGAGATTGAAGACAATATGGATACAACCACGCGAAGAAATCAACCTTAGAAACCACGCACTCTGTCCCGAAAATCCATGAGGATATTGTGTTTCTTTTACACTCTCGAGCACACCCACTTCGATAAATATCTCTACTCATCCATAGCACAAATCATAGTCCTTTTCATTTCTTTCCCTACTGCCCTCCCATTTATATTCTGTACCAAGCCCTCTATTCTCCTCATCACTTAGCTCTCACTCTCTCTCTCTCTCTCTCTCTCTCTCTCTCTCTCTCACTTTGTGTCAAGTTTCTTTGAGTGATATAGGAAAATGGGTGATATTTCTTGCTCAATGGTATTTCAAATGGGAATGGAGTTCATGGAAAAGAACTTCCATTAAATGGTTATAGGAAGAGCTGTTGGTATGAGGAAGAGATTGAAGAGAATTTGAGATGGTCCTTTGCTCTCAATAGGTATATATATATCCCATAAAAGCTTATTTTATTATCTAGTAACAGTGGTGTAATTTATTCTGGTCAATTTATTTATCTTAAGACTAAACAGAGTTACTGAATAAAAATCTTCTAGCTGTTCCACTCTAACTATTTCACTTCGTACTCCATCAAATAGTAAGATATCACACATTCTTTCTTTTTCTTTTTTTCTTTAAAGAAAAAAAAAAAACTAAAAACTAAAGTTGGAAAATTGAGTCAGATAGAGAATTTTCTTCCAAAAATTTAAGAATCCACACTCCATATTTTTCCTGTTATTAACTGTCACATTTCCTACTTTTAAGAGTTCTTATTTTTTTGTTACTTACCAAAATAACAAAAGAGTTCATTTTTATTTTTATTTTCTTTAAGGTCTAAGCCGCCGAATTTTAATGATAATAAAAATCGGACTCGGTGGCGGATTTTGTGGCAAAGTTTGATTTCCTTTCCTTTTTTAACCTTTCATGTGGGTAAGGGACAACAAGATCGACAATGCCCAAGTTGTCTGCTAGGGTTATATTCTAGATTTTGAAGTAATTATTATTTCTTTGACACAAGGAAGTGGGAACTGTTATAATAATCCTTTCAAAAAGACAATTGTTAAAAAGGCGACAAGTTTTTCAATTCAACACCATGGTCATGAAAAAGCTAGACAACATTAATTAAAAAAAAAGAAATAGTCTTGTAATGGCTTTTGTTAATTATGTTTATAATTCATAATTTTTTTCCTTTTATGTAGTATATTGCATACAGGAGCTACTCAGTACCAGGACATTGCGCTGTTGGACACAAAGCCCTTTGGAAAGGTATATCTAAAAAAAAATTCTTAGTTGAAAAGACAATGAAACATTAATTTCATTTGTAGCAATTCTTAGTGTAATTTTTATTGAGCTAAACATTGTTTTTACATGTATAGGCTCTAGTAATTGATGGAAAGCTTCAAAGTGCTGAGACTGATGAATTCATCTACCATGAATCTCTGGTTCATCCAGCACTTCTTCATCATTCAAAGTACCTTTTCCTCTTATTATTTGTTTTTACTTTTTATTCCTCTTGTTTTATGTAGTATTGGATAGTATGTTGAGGCTACATTTTAATCTGACTTATATTTTTGATTGTATAGTCCAAGGACCATTTTTATTATGGGAGGAGGTGAAGGTTCCACAGCAAGAGAAATTCTTAGACATAAGACTGTAGAGAAGGTTATTATGTGTGACATTGATGAGGTAAAACTTTCAAAGTTTTTAATTTATATATTTGTGTGTGTATTATGTGTTTTAACTCAATATTTCCTTCTAAGACTTTTTGGTTTCACGAGGTCGTATGTACTTTTTGTTTTTTCTTCTCTCTCTTTCTTTAGGATTTTTTTCTTCTTTTTCTTGAAGTACTTTCTAATGAAAATGACTATTGTCATCATATTTGTTTTACACTTTTTACTGTGATATGTGAACAAGCAATGGTTTTTTTCTTCTTTGTGCTGCACTTGCAAAAGATCCTTTATTTTGTCTTGTCTCTTCACACAAAAGACAAGAATAAGATTAGTGAAAGCAGCAATGGTTACCAATTTCTAACATATATCTGACCTTTAATTATATGTATGTGACAAAAGCTATACTTTAGAGCCGCAAAATATCTAATTAAAGGGAAATGTCTAACATTTATCTGACCTTCTATTACATGTATGTGACAAAAGTAATACTTTAGAGCCACAAAATATATGATTGAATGGAAATTTCTTATTACAATTTATACCCAACAAGGAATGGTGGCTCAGCAATTACTTCTTCCCTGGTGCAGGAAGTGGTTGATTTTTGCAAGTCTTACTTAATTGTAAACAGGGAAGCTTTCTGTGATCCAAGACTTGATCTCATCATCAATGATGCAAGGTCCCCATTCTCTACTTAATTACAACACAGAGATGTCCTTATCGTTATTACCATTATTACTGTTATTACAACCAGTATAAATTGTCATGGATTTCTACAGGGCTGAGCTAGAAAGCAGAGAAGAGGCTTATGATGTGATCATAGGCGACCTGGCTGACCCAATTGAGGGAGGCCCATGTTATAAACTCTACACCAAATCCTTCTATGAGTTTACTGTCAAACCTAGACTGAATCAGGGTGGCATATTTGTCACACAGGTGTGTATGTGTGAGTGCGTATGGAGGGAGGGAAAGAAAATTACAGAAAGTCTAATGACACCACATATTTATAACCATTGAGGTAGCATGTTGTGATTAATGTATAATAAAAGTGAGGCAACGGTGGTCGCGAAAATGATGTTGCACTAATCATAGTCTGACACCTCAATAAATTGTGAATATCTGTTGCATTGTTGAAAAAATTAACCAGTTTATGTATTGTAATCTATGTAGGCAGGACCAGCTGGAATATTCAGCCATACAGAAGTATTCTCTTGCATTTACAACACTTTAAGACAGGTTTTCAAATGTAAGTAACCTGGAAAAACAATGATATGTTGCTTTTTCAAGCTTTCTAAGAGCCATCCCCTTTAAACAAGAACAGAAATTATCACATGGCTCACTGACTTCTTTTCGCGTGCAGATGTTGTGCCGTACTCAGCTCATATTCCTTCTTTTGCTGATACTTGGGGATGGGTTATGGTATGACAAACCAATGCCTTCTTTCGTCTGCTTTTTAGAAATTTTCAGAATCTTACACAAGCCAGCAGATAAAATTCTTTATAACATTTTGTATTATACAACATTATAATACAACTAGGTGCCTCATATTCTCATAATATATATTGCTAAAATTGAAATTAATTTGGTGGACTAAGAGTTGTTGAAATTGGCAGGCTTCTGATTCTCCCTTTGTGCTGAATGCTGATGAGTTAGACCTTAGGATGAAACACAAGATCAAGGGAGAGAACAGATATCTTGATGGGAAAACATTTTCATCGGCATCTACCTTGAGCAAAGCAGTTCGAAATTCGTAAGCCTGATTGTGTTCACCTTTGAATGCACTTATATGTAATTTCATTTTCTGATTATTTAAGCAGAAACTAATTTGAGAATATTTATTTGGCAGGCTGGATAACGAGACTCATGTGTACACAGAGGGAACAGCAAGGTTTATATATGGTCATGGTAGTGCCTATAAGAACAATCATGGATAAGAAATGGAATAGAAGGGAGCCCCTAGCAAAGAACACAGAAATATAAGACTGCAAGTACTGGAACACAATCTTGGGTGTATTATCTATATTTCCAATTTTCCTTTTTTTTTTTTTTTTTTGTATGCGTACTTACTTGAAAGGTATGATATAATGGTCATGGATGGTCTTTGTGTTTCTCTCTTCATAAGTTTGAGTAACTTGTATGTTAAAGCTGAAACTCAAGAGCCAACTACTTTATAAGACTATAGGAACTCGCTTTGATAAACCAGTGCTTTGTTATAAATGAATGCTTAAATGACTTACTCTGGCCAAAAACAACCTTTGTTAACCTTCACTAGTTTGAAACTTTTATTTGACTAGTTTGCACAGATTATGAAAAAGAATAACCAGGATGGAGTATCATTTACAGAAAAAAGAGAACAAACTACATGCAACTAATAATAAGAGGGAATCATTAGCCACTGCTCCCAACTTTGTTCTAACTATCAAGAAAACAAATTCACTTGATTGAATGATTGAAAACTAATCACAATGGCATAAGCTCATTTTTGTGACCACCAAAAACATAAAATAAGCACACTATATGTGGAACCAACATTAAAAGCGAAGGGCGGTTGACAGTTTTTGTGATACCGGGATCATGTGGATGGGATTTTTGTGATACCAGGATCATGTGGATTGGATTGGATAAATATGTAATAAGGGGTAATATAGTCTTGCATTGAGTGTTACTAAGGTTGAATTGGGCCATATAGATAATAGTGATGAGCAAACTTGACTAATACTTTTGAAATATGATTCAGATGTGACTAACCCTTTCGGGACAGGATATCTTCCATCCTCTACTTTGTCGGTAAATTACCGCGTACGAAACTAATCTAATATCATGTATAATAGCAGAATTAGTATAATCTATACACAGAGTTCCCTCCAACCCGTTGGTTCCTTGAATAAACAATATTTTCATTTTTTCATGGTGGATGGATTATATGCCTTTCCAAATGATTCCTACGTATTTGAAGTATTTAACCGAGTGGTTTGCTTACAATCATCAAAGCTCAGCTAGAGCAGCTGGTTTGGGACTTGGTCAAAACTGCTATCTTATAACCAAAACCGGTGCTTGGTAGTCGGTACCAGAAATTCCTAGAAAATTCATCTTGACCCCTGGCCACATAATTAGAGTAGTCCCATGAAAGCAACTTGACCCTTGGCCACATAATTAGGACATGCCAACATACAGTCGACTAAGAAAATAATGACTAAAAGTTCAAAACCGCAATGGGCAAACCATTTTTTTCTTTTTTCAAGTAATGGACAAACGGAAGTTAGGCTTATAGGGTCTTTCATACTTTATAAATTCAAAATTTTAATAAATTATTCATTCTAATTCGGTAAAATCAAAACACTAAAGTACTTTTAAATTAAAGCTATATTCCACAAAAACTCTACTACCAAAGTTCTATAATTAAAAGTTCTATTTGCAATAGAGCAATGACAGAACAACTATCTTCGCGCATGCAATGAGGTTTTTTTTTTTTTGGATTAGTGTTATAACTTTTCACTTATTACTTGAGTTTTGCACTTATTTTTCCACAAAAGTTTCACTTATGACTAAAAGTTTTGATAAGGCTAGTTTTAAAAAATAAACACCAAAATAACATTAAAATACGTTTAATTAGTTTTTTTTTTTTTTTTTTTTTTTTTTTTGGATGTGATATGGGACAGTTTTTATTTTTAGGAAACCGTGGGTGGGTTTTTTTTTAAGACGGAGGGGTAGGTTTTTTTTTTTTTTTTTTTAACAGAATTTGGGTGATTTTTTTTTTTTAAAAAAAAGGTGGGATGTTTTTTTTAGGAAAAAGTAGGGATTGTGGAGAGTTTTTATTTTTCACTTTTTTTTATTAATTTTTGTCGATTTATGGTTTTAACCCTATTTTTTATTTTTTGAGAATAAGGATAAGTTAATTAAATTAGAGGTATTTTTGTAAGTAAAAATAAAATAATTAATTTTCTGAATCCTCTTAATATATATAGATAGCCAGAAACCACCTATTAGAAAGGCATACTAACTACTATTGCCTCAAAGTTGAATACAAAGCCGTAGTAATCACGTAATAAGAGATTGGTTGACAAATGGGAGCTTACTTTTATTTTACTTGAGAGTTGAATCAACGTAAAATTTTTTTAGGCTGAATTACAAATTACGGCATTTTGATTTTTCTAAAATTTAATTCAATCTCTTAACTTCATAATTCATATTAAGCATATATAAAGTGTTTAATTTTTTTTTAAATTAAAAAAACAACTGAAGTGATCAAGATTCAACATATTTTTCTACTAGCATGTTTCACCAACTTTGGCCAAGCTCATGAGTAAATATGGTTTGTCCCATATAGACCAGACCAAGTTGAATTCCAGTTCAACCACCACCGTCAAAGATATTTGCAGTACAATTTGATAATTTCAAATCACATTCACATTAATTAATCCAAAAAAGAAATAAATAATGTATAATCTTTCTTCTTCTTCTTTTTCTAGAGAATCCGATCAAATACTTTTATTCAACTAATGATTAAATTGCCTTCAAGCACAAACTGAATGTCTAGAGGAACCGAACTGGCAAATGAAAATATTTGACTTAATAATAGCATTGGAAATCTAACACGTATCAAAGGATGATTGTATAATCTATCAATCTTTCCATTTTATTGTTTGGATTTGGAATCATACGGTCAAGCTCAATTTTTCATTCTTTTGCAATTCATTGGCTTACACAGAATGGTTCAAAATTGATTTCAATGTTGTTTGCTATAAATAGAGGATGATTGTGCCTACACTGCAAGAAGTAATTTCGAACAAAGCTGTCGGTAGTTAAATAATTAAAGGGTTTGGGTGCCCTAAGAAGTTAATGGACTATTTAAGGAATGTTTTGATATAACTTTTATGGGAAATATAAAAAATTGTCAGAAAAATTAATCACTTTTATCTTTTCTGATAAAAAGTTTTCAAAAATATTTTCTAAACCAATGTCCTTAGGGAATCATCCGTTAACTTTTTCCATAATTAAATGAAAATAAAAATAAAAAGAGATGATGAAATCTATGTATCGTGTCACATGATAAAAAAAAATTTAAAACAAATAAAAAGTATTAAGAAAGTGCTCTAAACAACTAAATATTTTGGACCAAGCCACCATTTCAATCTTTAGCAGTTTTTTTGTAACTAGTTTGTTAGCTTTATAGTTTCTCTAAAAATAAAAATTTGTTAGCTTTACATGAAAATAGAGCACAATTTATTCCAAGTCTGTAAAGAAGAAAGATATGTATAAACATATTATAAAAGGTCCAGTTCTCGGGGCATTTGTTGATAACTATTTAATGACAGTTTTGATACTACTTTCATAAGAAATATATAAAGCTATCAAAAACTTAATTGTTTATTTTTCCTTTTCAAATAAAAAGTCCTAAAAATATTTCCTAAAACAATTCCCTTAAGGCATCCATTAACGTTTCCCTATTATAAAACAAGATGGTTATCATTTATAAAATAAACATATGTTTATAAATTTATTTTATATTCATTACCAAATTCAAAAAAACTTCCTTTAAAAAAAAAAAAAAAAAAACTCTTAATTAAAACCCATATCTTAATCACCATAAAAATCATCTAATAATTTTTTTTTTTTTTTTTTTTTAGTTCAAATATCTCTTCTTTTCATGGTCAACAACCCTAACATTAGAGATTAACTCCCATTTTCAGCAACCAATAGCAGACAAAATTACAGCCGCATCAACAGTAATTTTAACAATAGTGCCAATATTCCTAGCCTACCAAAACCAAACAAAACACATGAAGATCAACCTCGTCTATCAAGATATAAGAGTACAACTTTTAAGGTGTGATGTTCCGTTAAATTCATATAAACCGCTTTGGGAACTTCCCTTGGATTGGACACTACATCTCTAGTTATAGATGTTGTAAGGCAGATATATGAATCCTCTTTAAAAAACAACAAATGACGTGTTTTTAAGCCAAAAGTGTATTTTCGCCTTCCTTTTTTTCAAACATGCTAGTCCACCTCTTTAAGGTGGTAAGGAATTATCCGATCGTTCCCTTATTCTCTCTTTATTTTTCCCCTTATATTTAAATAGTTTAAAGATTGAATAGAAATACAATTCCAATAAAAATAAAAAATAAAGATTCATAAAATGGAATTAGCTTCCATCATCTTAATTAAAATACATTCTATCAATGAAAACATCAAATGTTGCTTTTTTGTTTACGGTATATGTTTAGCAACATATTGAGCAATGACTTAAGATTGTTTAACGGTGTAACTATGTAAATAAAAAGTCGTAGATAACTGTGTAAATAAGAAATTGGTTAACAAATAGGAGCTTGATTTTATTTACTTGAGTCAACATGTAAATTCTTTTTAGGCTAAATTATAAATTGCATTCTTTAACTTTGCCTAAAATTCAATTCAATCTTTTGACTTCATAATTCATCTTAAACATAAAAGTGTTTAAATTTTCAAAAAAGAACAACTAAAGTGATCAAGATTCAACATATTTTTCTTCAAGCATGTTTCACGAACTTTGCTCAAGCTCATGAGTGAATATGGCTTGCCCATATGGACCCAACCAGGATGAATTCCAGTTCATCACTTATATTAGAAAAAAAAAATACAAAACTTTAATAATATAAGAAAAATGTAATTATATAAATAAATATAAAAAAAATCTACCATTATTACGCTAAGAATGTGCCATACTTATTAATGAAGTTGCTATTTTTTCTATAAAAACCTCTTATCCTAAAGCATCGCTAAAGTATATCAAATGGACAAAAATGGATTGAATGGACTAAAATAGACCGAATAGATAGAAGTTGACTGAAATGTTAGAATGATGTGGCCTAATAAGAGTATAATAACAATAAATGCTACCTTTCAGATTTCAGATATTATTATATATATATAAATATAGATTTTAGGACCAGATATATATGATGATGTAGTTAAATAATTAAATGAAGATAAAAATTAAAAAAGGGACGATGAATCCCATGTAAGCATGATATTAAATAAAAAATTTTTAAAAAAATCATAAAAAAATATATGTATGAAGAAAGTACTCTCAACAAATAAATAGATATTATGAACTAAGCCAACTAAATATAGTTTTGCCTAACTGATTAAAACTCCTAATTTGTGAAGAAGAAACATATTATAAAACAAGATTTTAATCATTTATAAAGTAGACATATGTTTATAAATTTAATTTTTATTCATTACCCAATTCAAAAAGAACTCTTAAACCCATGTCCTAATCACCTTAAAAAAAAACTGTCTAATATATATTTTTTAATTTAAGAAAGAAAGAGATAAATAGGAGAATTTTATATGAATTTAATGCTACATTAATCATAAACTTAAAAATATTTATAATAACTTATCACTACAAGAAAAAACCTATATTGCAACAAAAAGGAACTTTAGTGCCAATATGAACTAATTTACTTTGTGAACCTTTTTTGTTGCAATAAGGAATAAAAGTATTAATTTATTGCATCAATATGTTATTTGTTGCAATAACTTGTAATAATTTTGTTGCAATAGACTAATCACTCCCTTATGAAAATTTTCCAAATCTGCATTACCCGCCGACTGCCGCTATTACAAAAAAAAAAAAAAAAAAAAAAAAAAAAAAAAAAAACCTCCCTTTCGATCCCCTTCAGTTTTTCATTACACATACACTTCAGATGGTTCATTGATTTGTCTCTCTTTTTGACTATATACCCCAAAATTATGTGGACCAAAATAGAAATTAGAAAAATACTAAAAAAGAAACTTTAAAGCAAGTTCATCCAAAACATGAGAGAGAGAGAGAGAAGAAGAAGAAGAAGACATTTGTTGTTTTCAATGATAAAATATATTTTAAGATGATGGAGGCTAATTCCAGTTGTTGTATTTTTTTTTTTATCAAAGATGTATTGTTATTCAATTTATTACAAAAGAAGTTTCATTTAATTTCTAAAAATCTTATACATAAATTTCTTACTTTTGTCACAAATGAATATCAATACAATTCTGATAAAAAAAATACATCAAATGGATCCAGCTTCTATCATCTTAAAATTCATTCTATCATTGAAAACATCAAATGTCATGTTTGTGCAATATATGTTAAGAAAAGCATCAAATGTCATTCCATCATCTTAAAATTCATTCAATGTATGTTTAGCAACAACATATTGTGCAATATGTTGGAAACCTAAAATGCGACATTTGATGGTTTTTTAGTGGCTTGTGAGTCAGCTGTGGACGATTTTACTATTTTTTTTAAAATTATATTTTAATTAGTAAAATGTTAAAATTTTCTTTTGTAATAAGAGGGGGTTTTTTTTTTTTTTTAAATAAATAACTGTAGTTTATAGACCAAAGGGTCAACTTGACAATAATTGTGAACCTTACAGGTGAAAATAATTATTATGAAAGTTTATAAATGAAAATGACAATTGACCCAAACTGAATTGGTGTTATTTGGATTTTTGTCCCTTTTTTATATTTAAAATTAGGATAAAATTTAGGTACAATACCTTAAGTACTGTTCTTTAGGTTCCCCTCTTAAAATTCAGTTATGTGGCTACTTAATTAAAAAATACATTTTTATCTTATGAGAAAAAATCCACATAGCAAAATCTTAAAAGGGAAACCTAAGAAACAACTCCTAAGTATTGTACCTAAGTCTTACCCATAAAATTATAGTGTACTTTTTATTTTGAATTGTTCTTTATCATCGTTGCCAAGGAACCTATAAAGTCCTTTTTGTGTAGGTAAATTTTGATATAAGGTAATTTAATTATTTGACCATAAGAAACTTTATAAGTGGAGTCTCACATGGTATAATTAAGTCTTTACGATGTAATCTTCTCAACCAAAAAAAAAAAAAAAAAAAAAAAGGTCTTTAGACTGTATAGAAGGGAGTTGGTCCCAGTGGGATTTGCTTTTCCTCTCAATAAATTCCTTTATTCCAAAAAAAAATTAAAATCCCACTATTTGGGCCTATGCCTAAACGTTGTAAGGCTCAGGCCCATTAAAATAAAACCGTGTCCTATGAAATTAGTGTTTCATTGGGCTGAACCATACTAAAGGGGCCCAATATAGATGCCATTCTTTCTCTCAACAAGCCAATAATCGACTAGAAAAGCTGAGTAGAATCTTTTATTCATACTGTTAATTTTAATAAACAGATGCTTCCAGCATCCCATAAATATTTATGAAAAGTAGTAGACCTTGCAAGACTTGAAATATGCACAGTGTCGGCGCTACAAGGCCCAAAACCCATCAACATATCCAGTAGTCAAATGGTGTCGTATCACAATTCTCAAACCTTATCATAATTAATTAAAGTATTCAATCTCACTATCTTTTCTCTCAAAAAGAAAAAAGAAAAAAAAAAAATTGAAGTAATCAATCATGTTTAGCGTGGAACATGAGGAAATTACCTTGGTTAACCTTCACTAGTTTAAAAGTTTTATTTAACTAGTTAGTCTAGTTTGCACAGATTATGAAAATAAATAAATAAATAAAAAACCAGGATGGAGGATCATTTTAAATAAAACAAAGGAAAAATACATGCAACTAATAATAAGAGTGAATCACTAACCACTGCATCCATCTTTGTTCTAACTAGCAAGAAAACAAATTCACGTGGTTGAATGATTTTGAAAACTAATTAAATACATTGGCATAAGTTGTCTTTGTGTGACCACGAACATAAAAATAAGCACTCGGTCTGTGTGAAGCAACATTTAAAAGCAAACTACGGTTTATTGTTTTCGTGACACGCAAGATTGTGTGGATTGGATTAAATAAATGTTTTATACGGGTATCAAATGTCCCACATTGAGTGTTGTTAAGTTTAATTGGGCTATAGGGTGTGTTTGGATACCGCTTATTTGCTGAAAACTAAAAATTTATTACTAAAAATACTGTAGCAAAATAATTTTTAAATATATGAATAGTACCGTAAGACCTAAAAATGCATTGGTATGCAATTTTTAAAGGTATGAATAATGTCGTGGGACCTAAAAATGCATTAATATACGCATTTTTGGCTGAGTCGTGAAACGATGACCGTGAGACCCAACCAAAAACACAAACGCTGGATTGCACGCTAGAAACGTGCAATCCAAACACACACATATAGTTGATAACAATGAGTCTTAATTGTAACTTGACTAATAGTTTAGAAATATAATTTTAATGTGATTTAATTCTTAGGGTCACCCTCCATCCTCAACTTTGTATGTGATTTATCTCACAGGAAACTAATTATAATCTATTGACTTCCTTTCAATATTTAACAACATAAATACCCTTGATTCCTTAAAGGATTTTTTTTAAAAAAAATTCTTCGCTGACCGATGTGGCCATTCCAATCATTTTATATACATGTACAAAAATACAAAAGAATGCAAACACTCCTAACACCCAACTCATTCAAACTTTTCCTTCCTCACACTGACAGATGAGGGAAATAGCTAGAGTGGTTGAATTCGATTCTGGAAAGAAATTTGAGCAAGATTCGTAGCTTAGTGAGCTTCTTCTTTCCACGTCGTTGTTGATTTTTGGTACGTTAGGAAAGTTTCGGACTACCAAGCTGTGTTTGTTGGAGTTAGTAGTAGCATCATGATGATGATTTTTTTTTTTTTTTTTTAATAGAAACATGACGGTGATTTTTGTTGTCTTTTAGAATCTTCAGATGGAGAAGGACCGGAGGAGTTCTTTTTTTTTTTTTTTTTTTGAGTATGAGAGAAAGAAAGAGAAGGGTTGCTTACCATTTACAAACAACAAAGCTCAGCTAGCAACAATTTAAACCGGTGTTCAGTACCATAAATTCCTAGAAAATTCATCTTTAGAAAGGAGAGTAATAACATGAAGTTAGAAAGGAGAGTAATAACATGAAGTCTGTTAAATTACTGATTGTCCCAAAAACTGAAACTTTTTAGAAAATTATGAATTTAATCACTTCACCATAAGTCTAACACTCTCCCTCACTTGTGACCCTAAACTTTCCCTTTATAAGTGGAAGCCTAACAAGTGGGAATTTAACATTTTAAATGGGACATAGAGTAAAATCAAGGATTGAACTCGGGATCTCATGTTTTGATACCATGTTAAATTACGGATTGTCCCAAAAGTTTAAGCTTTTTAGGAAATGTCCTTAAGGAATCATCCCTTAACTTTTCCCATAATTAAATGAAAATAAAATATTAAAATATTAAAGAGAGAGAGAGAGAGAGGATGAAATCTATGTAATGTGTCACATGATCAAAAAACTTAAAAATAGATATAGGTATTAAGAAAATGATAAAGTTTAGCTACCCTACTCAATAAAATAAACATTACTACATATTTTGAAAATCTAACTGTTGAATTACATGTTCTTTACACTCTTAATACACATATCAAATTTTGTGTCAATCAGATATTATTTACTATATAATCAATAAGCTTATATTTTATGCATAACTTTTTTTTTAAGAAGATTATACATAACTTTAAACTACAAAAACTTACAAATTAAACAATTTATTGATGATATAAGTATTGATCTTTAATTTCAAGAAATATTGCAAGCATGAAGCATATAAGAAGAAAATGTATTCCAATGGAAGATTTATCAAAATTCACCTCCAATAAAAAGATATTGAGTAAAATTATAGCCTTAAACTATAACCAATTTTGTAACTAAATTTTGTCTTTAAGAAAGTGCTCTAAACAACTAACTACTATGGACCAAGCCGCCATTTCAATCCTTACTAGTTTTTTGTAACTAGTTTGTTAGCTTTACATGAAAATGGATCACAATTTATTAAAACTCCAAGTCTATAAAGATAATAGATATGTATAAACATATTGTAAAAGGTCCAATTCTCAAAGCATTTGTTGATAAACTATTTAATGAAAGTTTTGATACTACTTTCATGGAAAATATCTTTCTAAAAAAGAACTTTCATGGGAAATATATTAAGCTATCAGAAAATTAATTGTTTATTTTTCCTTTTCAAATAAAAAGTTCGAAAAATATTTCCTAAAACGATACTCTTAAGGCATCCATTAAAGTTTCCCTATTATAAAACAAAATGTTTATCATTTATAAAACAAACATATGTTTATAAATTAATTTTATATTCATTACCTAATTCAAAAAGAACTTCCTTCTCAAAAAAAGTATTATATTCCTTTTTCACTGGTCTTAAACATCTATTTCACAACTTGTTACGAAAGAGTATTATATTTCTTTTTTTTTCAAACTTGCTAGTCCAACACTTTATGGTGGTAAGGACTTATCTGATCATTCCCATTCTTCTTCTCTCTTTTTTTCCCTCATATTTCAATAGTTACAAATTAAATAACAATACATCCACACACACACACACACACATCAAATGGAATCAACTTCCATCATCTTAAAATTCATTCTATCATTGAAAACATCAAATGCTGCGTTTTTGGTTTCCAACATATGTTGAGCAACATATTGCAATATGTCGCTAAACATATGTTGGAAACCAAAAATGTAGCATTTGACGATTTCAATGATAGAATGAATTTCAAAATGATGGAAAATTATTCCATTTGATTTTTTTTATTAGAGATATATTGTTATTCTTATAAATTAATTTATTCATTTTGTTATAGATTGAATAACATTACGTCTCCCATAAATAAATAAATACATCAAATGGAATCATCTTCCAACATCTTAGAATACATTCTATCGTTGATTTGTCTCTCCTTTCGACAAAGATACCCCAAATTACGCAGACCAAAATAGAAATTAGATAAAGACTAAAAAAGAAACTAAAAAGCAATCTAGTCCCAAACATGTATGTTTTGAAAGTAGAGTGTGTTCAAATGCTAGCTCACTTTTTCTTTATTCTTTTTCGTAGAAATAAGCCATAATATTAATTTCAAAAATATAAGTCCTTGGCACCTTAAAGTGGTGGACTATAGTAGGTTTGAGAGAAATATGTTGCTAAACATATGTTGGATACCAAAAAATGTGACATTTGATGTTTTTAATGATAGAGTATATTTTAAGAGGATGGAAGCTAATTCTTGTTGGGTTTTTTTTTTTTTTAATTGGAGATGTATTGTTATTCAATTTGTAACAAAAGAAAGAAATTTATGTATAAAAAGTTTTTTTCAATTTGTAACAAACTTAGACATAAATTTCTTTATCTTTTTTAATAATTGAACCACAATACATCTTCGATAAAAAATAATAATAAGAAAAAACATTAAATGGAATCAGCTTCCAATGTCTTAGAATATATTTTATCATTGTTTTGTCTCTCCCATCAACTGTATACCTAGTGTGCTATCGCAAGCAACCAAAAATAATACCTATACTCTTAAAAATACATGTAGTGGTGTGAGTAAGGATCATTCCCACGAAGAGTGTCTAGTCTAGTTTTATGCTACGTGAACAAGGAAGGGGGGGGGGGCAGTTTTGAGTATAACAGAAACAATTTTAAGAAAAACAACTAAGGAACAATTCAAATTAAAATATCGAAATCAATCAAAAGAACAAACCTTGGTCTAAGTCAGCATCCACCATTAGAATATTATAATCGATCATCGATGCAAGCATATATCAATTCACACTTTGAATATTCACCGTTGGAACTATTTTCCTATTTCTCCTTAGTCACGATTAATTAGAAAACAAGCGTTCTAATTAACCCAAACTCCTAAACAACTCAAGACAAGCACTAAAGGTTTAATCTAGCAGCAGCTTTAAGAATTAGAGAGATCACCAAAGCTAAACAACACAAGCACAAGCGGTTGCATGTAATTTAGTCGAATGTTCTTTCTAAGATCTAATAATTTCTTACGCAACAAATCATTAAATCTTGATTGCTTCACAAATTAGAGAGGTCAAACAATTACGGATTTGATATCTAACCTAGCAGTAGATTTCAATGAATAATAAACTAGTAGGCCTCCTAGTAATTAAACGAGACAATCATGAAAATAGGCACAAAAGAACATCCGATATTCAAAGCATAAATTGAAAAATGAAAACAAATTAGATCTCACAGTTTTATTGATTTTGAGACTTGAGTTTCCTTTGACTAAGTATAAAAGTTTAGCCAAATTAGATCTCACGTTCATAGTGTAATTAAGTCTTTAGAGTGTATTCTTCTCAATAAATTCCTTTATTCCCAAAAAAAATAGTTAAATTAAAATCCCACTATTTGGGCCTATGCCTAAACTTTGCAAGGCTCGAGCCCATTAAAATAAAACCATGTCCTATGACATTAATGTTTCATTGGGCTAAGCTAGACTAAAGGGCCCAAATATAGATGCCATTCTTTCTCTCAACAGCCAATAATCAACTAGAAAAGCTGAGTAGAAATGTAGAATCTTTTTTTGATACTGTTCATTTTAATACACAGATGCTATTAGCATCCCATATATATTTATGAAAAATTGAAAAGTAGTAGATCTTGCAAGACTTGCAATATGCACAGTGTCGGCGCTACAAGGCCCAAAACCCATCAACATATCCAGTAGCCAAATGGTGTTGTATAACAATTCTCAAATTGATGCCCAAAAAAAAATAAATTCTCAAACCTTGTCATAATTAATTAAAGTAATCAATCTCACTATCTTTTCCCTCAAAAAGAAAAAAAAAATTGAAGTAATCAATCATGTTTGGCGTGGAACAAGAGGAAATTAATTACCCTGGTTTTGGTCATATAAGAATAAGAGTGTCCAAATTATCTTATGAAGGAAAAGATCAAGAATTCAAAAGATAAAGGGTTGGTTGCTACCTAGAGTGATACTGAGAATGACTCTTCCGATGAGTATGTGGATAAATGTGGTCACTTTATGGCTTTTGCTGCCTCAACCGATAAGATGATTGTGGAGAGTACTAGTGACAGTGAGGATTCTTCTGATGATGAAGTACCCAAGAAGATGACCCTTCAGGAAGCCTATGATAAGCTATGCACTGAATTTATAAAATCTGAAAAGACATCTCATCTTTGTAGAAAAAAGCTTAATGAGGTAAAAAATGAAAAAGTTGATCTGTTAGTCAAACTAGATGAGACTACAAGGTTAGTTGAGACTCTTGTTGTGGAGAACGCCTCATTAGAAGAGAATGTTAAGAATCTTGAGGTAGAGCTTAGTCAAGCTAGAACTCAAATAGAAAGGATGTTTAGTGCAAAACTTGATGAGGTATTGAGTGCTTAGAAGCCTAGTTACGATAAGACCGGCTTAGGATATCTTGTTTCTGCGACCCCTCCTCTTCCACGGCTTCTGGATCAAAGACTGTCTTTGCGCTCCAATCTGAGAAAGGTAATAAAGGTATGAAATCTAAAACTGATTTGGCTAATTCTAAATTCTTTGTTAGACCTCATGTTTGTCACCATTGTGGTGTTTAAGGACACATTCGTCCTAATTGCTTTAAGTTGTATCCTCAAAAGCAATTGTCCAAACGGTTCTGAGTTTCCTCTCAATGACCTACACTTTTATTTGGAGAGTTATTAAAAGTTTTGAGCTTTTTAACTCAATTTAAGGAGAATTTTAATTCTTCTATGTCCTTTAGTAGACATACTAGGACACGTGCATTTTCATCTTCATGGCCAAAGACTCATACTGTGTGGGTAAGAAAGGAGCCTAAGACTTAATTGTCTTTTCTGTTTGTCCTCTACTTTAATTCTTTCTATCTAAAGTAGGACTCTCTTTGCTTAATTTCTTATCTGCTTTTGGAATCATGCTTTCATGCATCTGCATCTTTCTATCATGCCTTCATGCATCCGCATCTTTCTTTAATGCTTTCATGTTGTTTGTCTATTTTTGTTTGGTTGTTTAGTCTTTATGTTGTTTGTTTTTCAAAATAAAAAGAGAAAAATTAAAAAAATACAAAAACAATGTGTGTTTGTGTACATTTGTATTTGTGTAACAAGTGAATATGAGTTGAGTGATTTATGACTTCTCTCATATCTCATTTGTTTGTTGTGGTTTTGTCACAGATTACCAAAAGGTGAGATTATTAGGACATATGTAATTCACTTGTTAAGAACATTTGCCACTATTTTATGTAATTGGATAATCCTTTGACAAAACGCATTTTACTTGTATTTGAGTAGATCTAGGATGTATTTAATACTTCAAGAAACTGTGTTTCAAGATCAAGTGTTGAAGATATGCAAGTCTGTCCAAGAAACAAGCTCAAGAAGTGCTCATCATTAAAACTCGACAGCTAACTATCCATCGAGCTTAAAAAGCTATTCCACCCCCGTTGCTCGACAACTACTCGACAACATCTCGACAGACAGGTATCTGTTGAGCTTTATGAAAAAACAAATTTCATTCTGTTTTGACTCCAATCTGGTTTTATGTGTTTGAGTTTTCTTTTCTCACAACCCTGGACATATAAAAGGATTATTTTAAGGGCCGTTAAAGTGTTCACAAGTTGCACAAGTGTTGAGCAAAATTTGTTCAAGCAAATTGTGACCGGAGACAAAATTTGCTCTAGTTCATCATTCTTGAAAAAGTTGTTGTGTTTATGCACCGTAAGGTTTTGTGACCAAGCATCTTCTTGATCTTTATCGTTGGGATGAACTGAAAAACTTTGCAGCCAATAACTTTCTCTAGTTGGTGATTAAGTCGCGTATTGGGATTCGCGCAATTGGTTAGTCACGTACTAGGATTCGTGCATCAAAGGGTGGCGTTCATATATTGAAGAGTTCAGAGGTTCCGAAGTAGTAGAAGGTTTCTGCTGTGAGTTCATCTACGGGGATTGTAGAGTCTAGGGACAAAGGTTTTGTACTAGATCTGAAATTTCTCTTTACTATAGTGGATTACTTTTCGGAAAAGTTTCCTCCCGGGTTTTTTACTGTGAAACTAGTTTGTTTCATTGATTTTCCTAGATCATCATATCTTGTCTTATTTACTTTTTCACCGCATTCATTATTGACATGATATTGATGTTTGTTTGTTTTAACAAGTTTTATTCATAATAAATCTAATTAACAACTTAGATTTAAAACTTGTTAATTATATCAATCGGGGTCTAAATTTCCTAACATTTTTTTCCTTTATAAGTAATTCTAATATCACATAAAAAGTCTATCATCACGTATCTTTGGTATTATAGTCACTCCACAAAATGATGCAGATTGGTTAAGGAAGAATAAAATATTTTAATATTTTATGTTGTTTTCTTTTTCCTTGTTGAATTAGGATTTTAATTGTTTTTTTTTTCCTAGTTAAATTGTTTTTCCTTTCTCAAGTAGTAGTAGGTTTATTATTTCTTTTCCTAAAAGGAGTAGGAGAAATTATATTCCTATAAATACTCTTTATAGAAGGGTTGATTATTGTTGTTATGAGTTAATTAATAAAAGTTTGCTAGAGATGTTTTCTCTATTATTTTGCCTACTAGCCTAGTGTTCTTATGGAACTTAGGTTTCGTAGAAGAGTTGTAATTGTGTGTTCTGATTACTGCTTCTACACGCCTACGCTGCATTAATTGGTATCAGAGCTAGGTTAGGTTCCTACCATGGCACAAAGAGGAGCATGTGGGGGAAGACCTGTTGCCATAGATGACGTGTATGAATGCGATGAGGTTGCACGCGACGCGGAATTAAAGGCATTCTTTCAACGAATAAAGGAGTGGTTTGATGCACTTTCAAAGCAGCTCATCGCCTTAGCCATTGGAAGTCAACCTCAAAACTACCATCCAAATCCATGTTTCGTGGAGGAGGAGGAGGATCTTGATATCGAGCAGGAGGGCTGTGATATCAAAGAGGATGATGAATGTATTGAAAGAGTTTGTCTAGTAGATTGGGATTCTCCACCAATTTATGATGACTATCCTGAAGATTTTAGTCAAGGAGAAAAGATTGAGCTTGATAAAAATAAAGTAATATACATACGAGATGAGTCCATAACTCACATCGTTGATGAGACTTTCGACATTCAAAAACAAAAGCTTATTGATCCCTTTTGGGAGGATTTTATTGAACAAGAATTGATAGAGGTCAACAAGAGGCATGAACGAGTGATTCTAAGTAATCTTTGTCAAGGAGGAAATATGAAGTTCATGGATGTGTGCATGGATTCTTTTTTAGTACCTACTTCTTATATCCTACCGTGGCAAAAGAGGTCAAGAATAAAAATTCATACATCAAGATTTATTATGAGTGAGAAAAGATTGATAAGTAGCGTATTAATTCGTCTTGTCTTGCACAGACGAATAGGATGGAGAGAATTATTCGGGGTTCCAATTGATCGTGGAAAATCGCCACAAAACTCGAGGACGAGTTTTCCCCAACCCCGAGAGAATGATGCAGATTGGTTAAGAAAGAATAAAATATTTTAATATTTTATGTTGTTTTCTTTTTCCTTGTTGAATTAGGATTTTAATTGTTTTTCTTTTCTTAGTTAAATTGTTTTTCCTTTCTCAAGTAGTAGTAGGTTTATTATTTCTTTTCCTAAAAGGAGTAGAAGAAATTCTATTCCTATAAATACTCTTTATAGAAGGGTTGATTATTGTTGTTATGAGTTGATTAATAAAAATTTGTTAGAGATGTTTTCTCTATTATTTTGCCTACTAGCCTAGTGTTCTCGTGGAGGAACTTAGGTTTCGTGGAAGAGTTATAGTAATTGTGTGTTATAGATTTTGCTTCTACACGCCTACGCTGCATCATAAGTGCTTGTGAGATGTGAGGAACAAAGGTTGGGATTTAAATCTCGAAAAAATTTCACACACATATACACTTAAATTAGATTAGAGTAGAATTTTTATATATCTTGTATTAAAAAAATCTATCACATAAAAAATCATAATTATTACCACAACTATCTTATATAATAGATTGTTATTAGATGCTTGTCACTTTTACATGAATTCATCTTTTTTTTTTTTACTAATCATAATTTTTCACATGGATAATTATACCTAAACTTGTGGGGTTTTT
The DNA here is from genome assembly GCA_028216015.1 of Quercus dentata. Classification (NCBI taxonomy): domain Eukaryota; kingdom Viridiplantae; phylum Streptophyta; class Magnoliopsida; order Fagales; family Fagaceae; genus Quercus; species Quercus dentata. The sequence goes on from CP116449.1 coordinate 3,293,350, forward strand.
ATTTTTTGTCCTAAACTCCTAGAATTTTTGCCTGAAAATTTAAGGGACGTTTTGTGAAAGAGTCCTGGAATCTTACATTAATTAGTTTTTTTTTTTATAAATACATTAATTAGTGTTGACTGGTGACCAAGGACAACTTAGCCCTTAGCCTCTCATTAACCTTAATCTATATATATATATATATATATATATATATATATATATATATAAAACCGAAACTTTTCTCTATATTTATATGGGTTTTTCTATATTTATATGGGTTTTTCTCTCCTCTAGGGTAGGAGCGCTCCCTCTCGTTCCCGTACGAGGTTTCTTTCTCCCTTAGTTCCTCTAAGGGTTTGCTTTTTCTTTTTCTTTTTTTTTTTTTCGGTGCCATCTACGTTTGACTCATGGAGGACGATGTGAGTAGTATTCTGGAAAACATGAAGGCGATGGCGACGAGGAGGAGGTTATTCCTATATCGGATGAAGGACGGATAGCGAGAGATTGAAAGTTGCTCTCGAGTTTCTTCTGGGAAGTTCCTCACGTGTAGGTCTTTTAATAAAAGGGCTGTTCAAGGAACTATCAAGCGGGCATGGGGTTTGGAGAATCGGGTTCGGTGGTCGAGGTTGGGGCAAATCTCTTCCGGTTCAAGTTTATTTCGAGTTTGACATGAATAGGGTTCTAAAAGGAGGGCCATGGACCTTTGATAACCAAGTATTATTACTTGGTTCGGTGGAAACCAGGGATGACTCACGCCAACGTCGAGGTTTGAGACGGCATCCCTTTGGGTACAAATATGGGGAGCGCCGTTTGACATGGCTTCTCCGTCGATGGCGGAGGCGGTGGGTGGACGGTTAGGTGTGGTGGAGGATGTGGAAAAGCGACGGCGGTGGGCGTCCCAAACTTTTTCATGCGCGTCAAAGTTGCTCTTCCGTTATCGAAACCTCTTCGGAGAGGGGCTTTTTTAGCAGATTCGAAGGGGCGAGAAGTATTGGGTTACTTTCAAATATGAGCGACTTGCTCTGTTTTGCCATTATCGGATTGCTTGGGCATGACCTTCGACATTGTGCCCAACATTTTAGTGCAACAAAGAATGGTGAGGAGGCAGATTGTCCATATGGGGATTGGATGAAGGCTACGGGGAGCGAGCACGTTCACCAACTAGCCGTGCACGGTATCGGGATGAAACAGAAGCGTGCGACGGAGAGTGAACCGGTCGATTCACAGGGGAGAATGGTAAGGCTCGGAATGCGGATGATGGCGGCGGCGGAGCGTTGGTGGTAGGGTTCGCATGACACAACTTGATGCTGGTTTGGCCGAGAAACACGGGTTTCTTCCAGAAATTTCGCTGCCAAAGTCCGTGATTCATGGAGAAAAGGTTACGGAGAATATGGAGCTGGAAGGGTTGGTTGGGCCTACGTATGGGGGTGATGATCAAAGCCCAAGTATGGAGGGGCTTGGGGAGTCCTTTGGGCCTATGGACAAGGTTGATATTAAGGGGCTTATGGACCATGTTGATGTTCAAGGAATAGGCGGCAGGATAAAGATTGTGGGCCTCAAAGAATGGAGAAACATAGCAAGTGGACAAGGCTTACACGTATGGAGTTGGGCCCTGTGGATTTTTTTAAAGAAGGGGCAAAGACTATATTAGGGAAGAGAGGCGATCGGGGTATGCGGATGGATTTGCATGACAAAAGTGATGAGCGTGTAGGGAAGAAAGTAAAGGGTTGGGATGATTCTGAAATTGTTGGAGCGGCGGGGTGTTGCAACACCCTTGCCGAGAGCAATGAGGATTTTAAGTTGGAACTCGCCAAGGGCTTGGGAACCTTTGGACAGTTCAAAGCCTTCACAAATTAGTGAGGGAACAAGCTCCTGATATTTGTTTCTTAATGGAAACAAGGTTGGATCAAGTGGTTTTGAGCAACATTGTGGTGACGTGCCTTTTAAAAATAAGTTGATAGTGAAAAAGCCAAATTCGGGTGGAGGTTTGGCATTGATGTGGAAGGAGGAAGTGAATTTGGATGTGGTTAATTTTACTTGACAATCATATTTTGGCTAAAGTGGTGGAATCGATGGTTTTGTGTGGCATTTGACTGGATTTTATGGGTGGCCTGGCGAATGAAAAGAGGAAGTCGTGGGCACTTTTATCTCATTTAAAGACTTTTGTTGAAGGTCCTTGGTGTTGCATTGGGGATTTCAATGCAATACTTCATGCTTCGAGAGAAACAGTGTTAATGCGCCTTACTTTAATCGGATGGAGGATTTTCGAGTTGCGTTGGACACTTGTGAGTTGAAAGATTTGGGCTTCACTTGGGCATAAGTTCACATGGACAAACAGACGGCCAGGTTTAGCTCATACAAAGCAACGGTTGGATAGAGCCACGGCTAATGAAAGCTGGTTTGAAAAGTTTCCTGCAAGTTTGGTTTCCCATTTATTTAGCCATGCTTCTGATCACATTCCTATTTTATTAGCAACCATGAATGATAGGCGGGTAAGGGGTAGGGGGCTAGTGGTTTTAAGTTTGAGGAATGTTGGTTAATGTGGGATGATTGTGAGGAGGCCGTTTTGGAGGCTTGGACTAAAGGAGGATATGGTAGCATGGGGTTGAGTGGTTTGAGGGACCAAATCCAAAGTTGTGGGGCTGAGTTGTATGCATGGGGTTCTTCTAAAACTAAACCTGAAACAGAAGAGATTAAAAGATTACGAAGAAGAAGTCGGAGCTTTTAAATGCTAGTGAAATGACTGAAGAAAGCGAGAATGAATTTCTTTTACCGAGTAAACAGTTGGATGATTTATTATTAAAGCAAGAGGTTTTTTGGCGTCAAAGATCCAGGGTGTCCTGGTTAAAGTATGGAGACAGGAATACTAAATTTTTTCACTCCAAGGCTTCTCAACGAAGGCGTAGGAATTTTATTGAGGGAATAAAGAATGCTGATGGGGTTTAGGTGGAAGAAGTGGATGAGGTAGCAGCGGTAGCTTCTAACTATTTTATGAATATTTTTAAAGCAGGTACTTGTGACAAATTGGAGGAATGTCTTGATGCGGTTGATTGGAAGATGTCTGCTGATATGTTGGAGGTGCTATCCAGGCCGTACAGCGGTGAGGAAGTTAGAACAGCGTTGTTTTGGATGGGACCAACAAAGGCTCCTGGACCCGATGGTATGAATGCCCTTTTCTATCAAAAATTTTGGCATATTGTTGGTCCCGAGGTGACTGAGGCTGTGTTAGATTTTTTGCATACTGGTCATATGGTACCTGATATTAACTATACTCATATAGTTTTAATTCCTAAAGTTAAGAAACCGGAGAAAATGGCGATTTCAGACCTATTAGCCTTTGCAACGTGATTTATAAAATTATTTCTAAGGTTTTGGCGAACGGGTTGAAACCGATTTTGCCACGCTTAATTTCCCCTACTCGAGTGCTTTTGTTCCCCGGACGCCTTATCACCGATAATGTCTTTGGTTGCCTATGAGACTTTGCATGCCATGCATAGTCGAAAGAAGGGGAAGAAGGGGGCATTAGCTCTTAAACTGGATGTCGATAAGGCCTATGATAGGGTGGAGTGGGGTTTCCTTAAAGGCATGATGCTTAAATTGGGTTTTCCGGAGTTTTGGGTTGACAGGGTCATGTGTTGTGTCACTACACCTTCCTTTTCTGTCCGAATAAATGGAAAAGCTTATGGGAATATCACTCCTTCTAGGGGTATTCGACAAGGAGATCCGCTATCCCCTTATCTGTTTTTTTGTTATGTCTTTGAAGGTTTTACTTCACTTCTTGCTAGGAAAGAGCTTGAAGGACGTTTACATGGGGTGGCTTTATGTCGTAATGCGCCGTCGATCTCTAATTTGCTCTTTGCTGATGATTCTTTGATTTTTTGTCAAGCTAATAACAATGAAGTGCAGGTGGTGTCTGATACCCTACGAGTTGTATCTTCAAGCCTCGGGCCAATGTATAAACTTTGAAAAGTCCTCTGCTTATTTCAAATAGTAATGTGTCCGTGGAGCGAAAAACATGGATCGTTGACAAATTAAAGGTTAAGGAAGTGGCGAGGTTTGATAATTATCTGGGGCTGCCTACTTTGATAGGAAGAAGAAAATATGAGACTTTTGCTTTCCTGAAGGAGAGGGTTTGGAGGAAATTGCAGGGCTGGAAGGGGAAAATGCTTTCGAAGGCTGGCAAGGAAGTTCTTATAAAAGCGGTGGCTCAATCCATTCCCACGTATACCATGGGGGTGTTTCGATTGCTTGGGAAATTATGTGATGAGTTGGACTCCATGTGTGCTAGGTTTTGGTGGGGCCAGGTTGGGGAGGAAAGGAAAATTCACTGGAAAAGTTGGAGTTTTTTAACACAGCCCAAAAAAGAGGGCGGAATGGGATTGAGAGATTTAAAATCATTTAATTTAGCTATGCTAGCAAAACAGGGTTGGAGGTTGTTACAGGATAAAGGCTCTTTGTTGTATAGGTGTTTTAAAGCCAAATATTTTCCACGGTGTGATTTTCTTGATGCTATGGATTGCCAAAATAGCTCTTATGTTTGGAAAAGTTTGTTAGCAGCTCAACCAATATTGAAGAAAGGGTGTTATTGGAGAGTAGGAAATGGGGCTTCAATTCGTGTGCTTAAAGATTGCTGGCTACCAAACCATCCAACAAAAAAAATATTGTTTCCACCAGAGGAGGAAATTTGGGAATGGAGAGTATCTGATTTAGTTGATTGGCGACTCATCGATGGGATAGAGAAAGAATAATGGCCATGTTTCATCGTTTGATGCGAGAAGCGATTCTTCAAGTTCCTTTAAGTAGGCGGGTTGCTCGGGATGGGTTGGTTTGGTCTTTTACAAAAAGAGGCGGATATCTTGTCCGGTCCGGGTATTTTGTGGCAAAACAATTAAGGAAGGATGAGTTAAATGATGGGGAGTCTTCGAGGCACGAGCACTTGGGTCCCTTTGGTCACGTCTATGGAAAGCAAATGTTCCTAGCAAGATAAAGATTTTTTCATGGAGGGCTTGTCTTAATATTCTGCCCACCCAAGATAATCTTATTCGAAGAAGGGTGATGGAGAATGCACGTTGTTGTCTCTGTCATCAAGAAACTGAAACGGTTTCGCATGCTCTTTGGAGTTGTGGCGCGGCGCAAGATGTGTGGGCTGGGAGCTTGGGTAGACTTGAAAATGCACACAGCCACGAAACGATTTTTTGCGGTTGGTCACAGGTCTTCTGCTGAAGCTTTCCGATGAGGAATGGAATCTGTTTCAGGTTACTTGTTGGCTGATATGGCACCGGAGGAATACGGTTATTCATGGAGGGGTTTTCCAAGATCCCAAGATCAGCCCAACGTGCGATTGATTATTTGAAGGAGTATTCGATTGCACAAGACTCTTTGCATGTGCCTATCCCGAATCATGGTCCAAGATCACAGCAGACATGGCAGCCTCCACCAGAAACGTTTTTCAAGCTGAACTTCGACGGTGCTTGCTTTGATGAGGGTGCTGCATCAGGTTATGGGGCGATGATTAGGAATGAAAAGGGTGACGTCATGGCTGCTTTAGCGGTTCGAGGAGGTCTTTGTGTGTGACAGTGAGGAGGTGGAAGTGATGGCGTGCCGTAAAGCGCTTGAGTTTGCCATTGATGCGGGTTTCACAGAGATAGTACTCGAAGGCGATAATGCTTTGGTGATGAAAATGATTACTCAGGCCCAACCAGACCTTTCACGTCTTGGCTTAATCTACGAAGATATCCGGTGTTTGGTCTGCAGGCTTGAGTCCATCTCTTATAATTGTATTAGGCGTAGTGCTAATGGTGTTGCTCATTCTTTGGCTAGGTTTGCTAGATTACTTGACAATGAAATTGTTTGGCTGGAGGAGGATCCTCCACCTGCTGTGGATGCTTTGTATTTGGATTCTTCTTTTCTTAATTAATGATATTGGTTCCGGTTTCAAAAAAAAAAAAAAAAAAAACCGAAACTTTTGAAACTCCCACAATTTTCCATGTCAGCACAATATTTAAATTAAATTTAAATTAAATTAAATTTTCCACCTCATCACTATTTTCCTTTTCCAATGCAAATTAGACTTCTAGCCAAATAAGGATACTCTCCCACCGCCTCTACTCTCTCCTATTTAAGAATTGCTTGCGTAGAAAACCTAAGCCCCAAAAACGTATTTTTGCCGCAACACAATTTTCTCCTTAAAACTTATTTTTCTTCAAGATTTTTTTTGAGGGCGGCTCATGCTTCACAATTTACATATTCCACTTATGTATTGGACTATTCTCCTACTTCGGTCAATGCATCAAGGTTAGGGTTATTTGATTTGTTCAATAAAAATTATAGATTTGTTGTTTTTTCTTATAAGTTTGTCAATTGTTGTTTTGTTTATTTAATTCTTTGGCCTGAATCTTTTAATTAAATCTTCAAATTTTTATTGAACAAATCAAATAACCCTAACCTTGATGCATTAACCGAAGAAGGAGAGGAGTCCAATACATAAGTGGAAAAACTATAATCATGGATTCCCTTCTTTCTATTGTATTTCTCTATTGCGTAATTATATAAATATATATATATATATATATATATATTGTTTTATTTCAATACTTTTGAAACTTTGAATCTTCTGATTTAAAAAAAAAAAAAAAAAAAAAAAAATTGGCCTTTTGGAAGTTTTAACATCATAACTTTTGGGTTTTATTTTTCTATTATCAGAAATTATCTAGAAGATTTCAATGAATATCCATGGATTATTCTTTTTGAGGGTAACTCATTTTTATCTTATATTTCTATTCCTAACTTTTTTTCCTGTATTTTTTCTTTAATTGTCTGTGTGTTACGTTTCTTTTGTTTTTCTTATTTTTTCTTTAATTTTCCGTGTTTATGTCTCTTTTTGTGTGAGTATGTGTCATCGTATCTGGGTACTTAAGCAAAATCTATAAAGACTAAAGATGTTTTTTTTTTGGTAATGAATCCTGTGTTTTTCATGACTTTAGTGAGTCATATTCTTAATGATCGAAATGGTTTTGTTTGACGTGGATTTTGTTCATATTGGTTTCAAAGTTTATTTCTTGGCTTATATTATAGATTGTAATATATTTATTCATCAAACTGTTTAGTTGAGTTTGTTTTGAAATTGTTTTCGATGTTGGACATTTTCTTGAAGCATGTTGGTATCATATATTAAAATACTGTTAAGTTGATGATAATAATAATAATAATAATAATAATATAGTTTAATAAATGATTGAAACGTATAGCTGTTAACAAATGTTTTAGCTATATGATTTTATTTTACAAATTCAATTTTAGTGTTGTAGTAAAATAAACAAAGATTAAATTATATATTGTACTCAATACATTTCCCGTGCATCGCACGAATTAACGACTAGTTATATATATCTTCGTGCTTTGGTAAATGATTCTTTTTTTTTTTTTTTAAACTACCACGCCTTTCACATGCCATAAAACTCTCGTAGTTTCTAAGCTACTCGGAGCTTTTGGTAAATGATATATTTTTTTAAAAAAAACTACCACGCCTTTCACATGCCATAAAACTCTCGTACGTAGTTTCTAAGCTACTCGGAGCTTTTGCCACGTTTTCGCATTCTGTTCTATTTTACTCAAATGTGATTCAATGCCTTTTTTTTTTTTAATGAGCTAACACCACCACCACACCCCCCCAAACAACAAAAGGAAATCGATTGGCCCCGACTTGTTCATGTTCCCTTCAAGCCTCAAATTTCTTTTCCAAACACGTTAGCCAGTAGCAAATCAACACTTCTTCCTTTTTATTTTATATATATTTTTACTACCTTCTTTTTCATTCAACTTTCTAGTAATTTCCATTTCCCAGCACTGAACTACTGAGTACTCTACATTCCAGGCATGAACTACTCAATAGTCTTGGTGCAATAGTCTCACTTTAATATATATATATATATATATATATATTGTCTATTTACATTGGCTGACAGCTTCATAACTTATATATGATGAAAATAAAAGTTAATTTCACCATGAAATAGTAGATTAGATAAAAGTTGATAATTTTGTATCTAATACATTTATGAAGTATGACTAACTAATTTATCTGTACCATATAACTTGGCTCCTTAAGCAAAAATTCTTAGTTCTGCCTTTGGTTCTTTGGTTTTATACATCGTAAAAAATTAACTTTCATCAATTATCTAAACAATCTTCTCAATAAATAATTACAATTCATATAATATACTTGAGCTACATTCAAAATTTCCAAATCTGTCTAAACAATTCTCAAAATACGCCAAACTAAAACAAATAAAATAATGGTAAAATCTAAATTTATTTACATGGTGATTAGGATGGGACAGGTGGGTTGAAAAAACTACCAACCCAAACCTAACCTGACCAAAGATTCAAAATAAGATTTCAACCCAACTCAATCCACGAAAATCAATATGAGACATAGAGTTGGATTTATTTCGATAGGTTGGTAAGTTTGATGTACACCTCTACACCTTATAATGAATCTGTTCATTCATTTAGAAAGATAAATGTGTGTGTTTTTTTTTAAATATAATAATGTTCACAAAAACAAATCATTTTTATTGGTTTTTTAAAAGTAAAAACACAAAATAATCTAAAATAGAATTTCTACATACCATTTTTTTTTTCTTTTTAGATAAACAAGGATATGATTAAGAGTATATTACAAAGTCATAGATCAAAGGTATTTACAAAAGTGGGGCAATTCCTATCAATGCCCCAGCCCATATTATCTAGCAACAACGCTTGTTGCATCATGCATGTACAAAAGAAGGGCACAAAGTATATTCTCTTATTCTTTCTATATGGGTCTTTTCCACTCTTAGAGCATTAGCATTAGTATTTGTAAAGTCTTGCAAAATAGAAAAAGTTGACCATTTTACACATTTTGAGAAAAAAAAAACACCAACATCGGTGAGTGTAAAATTTTGCATTTATGCACAATTGCTACAATAATCGTGCATATATGCACGGTTTCTGTAACTCTTCTATCTATTATTTTATATTTTTTTCTCTCTGCTCTCCCTTGCCTTGTTAGATTCTCTCTCACCCACTCTTCAATGCCAAGCTGACCATCACAACTAACCAATCACCACCACCACCACCACAACCAACCCATTACAACATCAATTTAATCCAAACACAATCAACCCAAAATTAATGAAAATCATCACAAACCCAACTTAAAATCAACTCAAAACAAAACACAACAGAAAACCCATTTGGCAAAATACAGATCAACCCAAAACCCAAGCTTGCTACCGCCATGAGAGAGAGAGTGTGAGTGTATTGAGCCATGGAAGCTTGGTAGAGAGATTTTTTTCAAATTTGAAGAGAGCACTGATTTGATAGAGAAAGAAAGGGGGAGAAAGAGAAAGAATTTTTTTTAGGAATGAAGAAGAGGAAGAAGAAGAAGAAGAAAGAAAGAATAGCAAAAGAAAAAGAAGAAGAAGAAAGAAAGAAAGAAGATGCCAAATAAGAAAAACGTAGAAGAAGAAAGAAGTAAGTAGAAAGAAGAAGGAGAAAAAGAAAGAGCGAGAGTGTTTCAAAGAAGTGAGGTAAGGTGGTGGGGCTGTGTATGGGTAAGGGAAATAATAAAAAAAAAAAAAGAATTATTTTAATAAAAAGAGTGTATTATAGATACTCTGATGTGAATGTTTTTACAAATTGATCGTGTAAAATAGAAAAAATAAATTTTTATTGTAAAATAGAAGGAAACTTTTGCACTCACATCAACTCTTCTAAAATATAAAAAGTGCACAATTTTACACATTTTACCTTAAAAATCATCCGCATCACCTCTTCTAAAATTGTGCAAAATTTCCAAAAAGTTAAAGTAACCATATAAAGATACACGATTAATGTTCACTTGTGCATCAATATTTAATTAATTTCTCTCTCTTTCTTTCAGTAGGGACACGATTATTTAATGGCCCAAGAATGACGTTGGGCTCGTACATAAAAGATCCCTCACAATATGATTTGTAGAGAATGAGCTTAAAAGGCTTGCCTTTGATCACGGGGCAATGGTCCGGTCCTAATTTTGGGGGAGGGGCTCATGTTGAAAAGGGTTCGGTTTGAACATCCAAGCCCTATAGCGTCTTAGCCTGAGGGATTGGACTCCTCGGACTTAGTCCGAGGAGCGTCAAGTTCTTCCCCTCCTTCCCCCCCTCTTCTCTTGTCTTTCGTTTCCTTTTATACTCATATTCCTCCCTCCCTTTAGGGTCCACGTGTAAACTTTACCTTCTGGGAAGAGGACTTGTTCTATCACTCCATACCTCCAATGGTTGGGAGTAGACGTAAAGGTTGAATAGTATGGTCAAGAATAGGGGCACATCGAGGCACGAGTTCTCTCGCTCTGATATTGGCGATCTTTTCACTTATCTTATCCCCGCATTAAACTCATCCTTGACAATAGGTCTCCTCGGATCGTGGCCCTAGGCCTTGATATAGAGCGGGCCTGGGCCATGAATTTTCTGACCCCACAATAGCCCCTCAAAATCCTGCTGCCCGACTTTTAGTTGGGGAGGAGGGTTTTGGTGACTTTGGGCCCACATCACGGCTCGTTCGGGTTCTGCACTTCACTCATACTTGGGCTTTTACATTCACATGAGAGACGTGCCAAGTCAAGAGTCATCCCTTCGTTCGCATGAGTACTCACAAGTTTCAACAATCGAAGTGCGCCTTCCCGAGGATCTTGAGATCCTACGGTTGTGGATGGTGTGGGGAATTGAGCCAGAGCTGCCTTGTCTGCAGCGCGTCTTGGGAATTTGCTCAAATTAAATCAAATGACACCTCATTACCCTTTATATAAGTAGGACAGGTGGTTGCTTTCCTGGCATATAAACCCTTCTACTCTCTTGAGAATCGTAACCCTTTGTCCATGATCGGTTCCCTCCTCCAGTGTCATCTTCCCTTTGCGCCATATGTTTGAGGCTCGGATGGAGGTGGAGGAACTTCACCCGCCACAGAGGCACCGGACCCCTCCAAGACGTAAAGTGATGTGGTCCGGGCAGGGGGGCACAGATTTAAGGTGTCTTCCCGCTTGGACATGGTGGGGACGGTACCCTCCCCTCTTTTAGTCAAAATCCAAAGCGGGTTACGTCACGCCAGATTTTTGGTGTGTCGAAAGAAAGATTTTCCACCATCAACGCCGTCTGCCTTGTCGCAGTCAAATTTTGGTGTAGGCTCCTCAACTTCCGATTCCCAGCACCTTCTCTTCAACGGTGTGGGCCTCAAGTTGGGTTCCCCGCACCTTTTCTTCAGTGCGCTAGCCTTGGTCGGGCTCTCTTTGCACCTTTTCTTCAATGGTGTAGGCCCCACGTCGGGTTCTTTTCTTTGCGAGAGTTATGGGCATGTAAAAGTGCTGAGGAATGGTTTTCCTTGAACAAAGTCTTGAAGCGAGAGCCAACCTCTCTGTACTACCTCCTCGGTTTTATCTTATTCTCTTGTATTTTTCTTTTCGATTAGGTAGTTAGCTTTAATATAAGCTGATTCCAGCTTTTCATTGTCTGTTGTACTATTTTTTGTTTTAATAAAAGGGAAATTTATTTACTTGTTTTGAATATTTTTATTTTTTGCAACACTACTTTGTGAATGGGTGTGTTCCATGTGTGTTTTTCTTCAATGATACTTAAAGCGAGAAACCTTGAAACATAATCCAACTAATTTTAATTTACCGACATTACCAGGCATAATAACGATAATTCACAATAAATTAAACTTAGGAAACTAACCGAGATAACAAATGAATATTCTGTAATAAGTGCGAAGAGACCATCCGAGAACGATAAACTCTAAATAACTCATCCGAGGGGGTAACCGAAGCGATGAGGGACTCCGATCGTGTTTTTGATAACATATTGCTCTATATTGCATCAATCCCTTTGGTACTGAGGATCCGAGAGCAGACTTGAGAATTCATGCGGTTTAGGAATTAACCCAATTGTTAATGGAGAGTTCTCCTTGGATAGATTCTAAGATCCATGTAATGTAGTTTTTCTTTTAAGTAGTTGGTTTCCCTATAGGCTTGAGTCCGAGGACCATGCAAGGCCTTGGTTCTGTCCAAAACTTGTGGTTTTTCTTTTAAGTACTTAGTTTCCCCATAGGCTTGAGCCTGAGGACCATGCAAGGCCTTGGTTCTGTCCAAAACTTGTGGTTTTTCTTTTGAGTACTTGGTTTCCCCATAGGCTTGAGTCCGAGGACCATGCAAGGCCTTGGTTCTATCCAAAACTTGTGGTTTTTCTTTTGAGTACTTGGCTTCCCCATAGGCTTGAGTCCAAGGACCATGCAAGGTCTTGGTTCTATCCAAAACTTGTGGTTTTTCTTTGTGTACTTTTTTGTATTTATTTGCTTTTTCGAAGGTCAGCCCCTTGACCATGGCGGGGAGAGTTGACTTGAGGCCGGAAGCCCCTAGAATCGCCGCGCCGTTGGCACTGCAGGGCGTAGCCCCCGGCGTTTTATGTCGGAACAAAGAATCGCATGCCGCTGGAGAAGGAGGAAAACCCGTGAATCTCTGCTTGCTAGAGAGTTGACTCAAAGGCCACTTGCGCCAATGCGCAAGTCTTCCCACAGACGGCGCCAATTATAGGGACACGATTATTTAATGGACCAAGAATGACGTTGGGCTCGTATATAAAAGATCCCTCACAATATGATTTGTAGAGAATGGGTTTAAAAGGCTTGCCTTTGATCACGGGGCGATAGTCCGGTCCCGATTTTGGGGGAGGGGCTCATGTAGAAAAGGGTTCGGTTTGAACATCCAAGCCCTACAACGTCTTAGCCTGAGGGATTGGACTCCTCGGACTTAGTCCGAGGAGCGTCAAGTTCTTCCCCTCCTCCCCCCTCCCCTTCTCTTGGCTTTCGTTTCCTTTTATACTCATATTTCTCCCTCCCTTTAGGGTCCACGTGTAAGCTTTACCTTACGGGAAAAAGACTTGTCCTATCAGCCCATACCTCCAGTGGTTGGGAGTAGACGTAAAGGTTGAATAGTATGGTCAAGAATAGGGGCTGTCGAGGCACGCGAGTTCTCTCTTCTGATGTTGGCGGTCTTTTCACTTATCTTATCCCCGCATTAAACTCATCCTTGACAATAAATCTCCTCGGATCGGGTCCTGGGCCTTGATATAGAGAGCGGGCACAGGCCATGAATTTTCTGGCCCCACACTTTCTATTCCATTTTGTTACTTGCTTCCTTCTTTTTCTTTTCTCTCCGTCTATGGCTATTCTATTTCTCTTTTTCTTTTCTTTCTTTATTTCTTCTCCTTAATTTATAGTCCTTGCTCATCACCTATTAGCCGCCACCACCACTCCAATTGGTGTCTCTTCTTTGTTTCCTACCCATTATCCTCTCTCTCAACTAAAAACTCATAATAGATTAGCTCATTTTCCTCTTTGGTGCTCTTCTATTTTCTGCTACCATGCCCACCAAGATTCAGAACTTTGCCGGAAGTGTGAGTGACTGGGTTTGCTCGGTGGTTTGCTAATTTTGGTGGATCGATTTTGCCGATTTATTGATTTTGGTAGTGGTTTGCTTAGTGGTATCTTAGCTTGAATTTGTTGTAATTTGTGTCTGTAGAGGTTTGTCGTGAGTTTGATTTGGGTTAGATTGTGTTTGTTTGGTGAGAAAACAAAGGGAAAAAAAAGGACAGAAATAATAGTAAAAAAATAAAGGAAGAATTAATATTATATTAAAAGAAAGTGTAAAATATATAATTTGATGTTGGTATTTTTGCAAAGTGACTGTATAAAATAGAAAAAGTAAGTTTTAAGGCCAAATAGACGAAAATTTTTAACCGGACTGATGCGGATGCTCTTAGCCAAAATTAATTAATATCAAGGCATCCATTTGCTTCATAGTATATGTGTTGTAGCCAGACCAATTTTCTCTATATGCCCCAACCCATACCAATTTTCTATTTACATCATATAAGAGAAAAATGAAAGGAAATTTTATTATAAAAAATAAAAAATTCCATCTGTGTATAAAATTATACTTAAGAAGTTATTTATTTTTTTTGATGAACATTAAGAAGTTATTTATTTGAAGTCATGACTTAACCCTTAAACACCAAGTGATTATTCAATACTTCTATAGCATTGTTATCTCTTTTCACATTATGGGGGACCACTAAATGAATTTATAGTGACACCTACTATTTTCATGTATTCTTTATTCCTCCCACCGAATTATTGAATAATTTTCCATAAAACATCAATAACATTAAAGTAAGCTTTATAAAACATTAATCATGGTAAACATTATTATAATGTTATAGTTAAGATCAAGGTTTTTAAATCCAGACCGGACCGTATGGTCTGACCGGATTAACTGTGAACCTCTCACAAACACAGTTCTTTTAGTCCTAAGAACCGGTCTATGCCAAAAAAGCAGGGCACCATTCAAACCGTGGTCCAACTACACGATTTCGAGAACCATGATCAGACCGCTTTTCACGGTTCCCTACTTCCTTTTGAATCTGAACCTTAAAAAAAAAAAAAAAAAAAAAAAAAAAAAAAAAAAAAAAAAAAAAAAACAAAAACAAAAACAAAAAAGAACACAGAAAAACAAGTTTTAAATTCTACTCCCTTCAGAGTACATCACGCAGCTCCCTTCAGAGTATTTACACGCTTACAACCATTGTTGAAGGCTGAAGTTTCAACCACCGTGAGATGCTATCAGACTTGAGATCACACCGCCATCTTCCTACTCTCTCTCTCTCTGTTTTTGACAATGCTGTTTCTTCATTTTTCCTTCCGAAGTCTTCTTCTATTTTTGGTAAATGAAGTCCTCTTTTTGCTGCTGCTTTACTGCCTGTTGCTTTACTGTCAACCACCAACATTTGCTTTACTGTCAACCACTTCTTCTTTTTAACAAGTGAAACAACTGTCAAACACTTCTAGTTCTAGGCTCTAGCTTTCGTATTTATCCTATAGTATTTTTTTTTCTTTTTCTTAATTTCTTAATTCATAAATGGTGGACTATTCTAATGGGCTTGGGCATAAAAAAAAAATTGTTTGGGTTGTCAAATGGGCTTTAGCCATGGGCAGACATTAATTTATCTCTTTACCATTTTATTGGGTCTCATAAAATAAAAATAAAAATTATGGGGTAGTCAAATGAGCTTTGTCATAACCTAAGAGTTCTAACAAAATTTTTAAATATATATAAAAATATATATATATATATATATATATATATATATATATATGTATATAATTATTTCTCTTTATTTTTAGATAAATTTTCAATTTTTACTAATTTAATATATTTATTTATATTTTAAATAATTATTAAATTAATTATGACATCATCACGGTTCGACCTCGGTCCAACCTCAAAAACCTTGAACATCTTCCTTTTACGGTTCATTGAATGGTCCAGGTTTGAGAATCTTTCTTAAGATTAAAAATTACCCAATTGTTTTTTTTGTTATAGATAAGATAAGAATTAAATATACTAGGTTCATTTCATAATAATTATTCTTTATTATTAAATCAAAAATATTAATTAATTACAGCGTATACAAGATTCAAATGATTTGTTAAAGAGTTTATAAAAATGAGTTATGTTAACTGGTACTGTAAAATTCAAGTGGGTTGTGATAACATTATTACTATTGAACATTAGATTCAACGCTAACCAAAAAAAAAAAAAAAAAAACATTAGATTCAACGCCATAATTAGCTCAGTTCCACCAAGCTTTGTTACTGTTACCCAAGTGCCAAGTGGTTCACTCATACTCGTTTTTCACGTTGTATGATCAGTATTTTCCAAATTTTACGGTACGTGTAACAAAATTGATTCTTATGTCACTTCCTCAATCTTGTAAAATCCCAACTCCGAAGCTCCAACAAGATTGGATACAAGTGGAACACCTGTCCCAATAATTAGACCAGGCAGGGGTATTATCGTCCAATAAAAAAAAGGATTTCGCAATTTCGCACCTGTTTTCTTTTCGTCTCTGGCGCGTGGGGCCCACATCTTACTCGGTTCCCAATCCAAACACAAACGTCTGAGTCAGCACATCTCTATCCAACCGTCCACGTGTAAACCTTTTCCTCATGTCGAAGCGTGTGCACCTATCCCTATAAATATAGTCCCACCCTTCTCAAATCAAAAGCACAAGCACCCCTCTGTTGTTGTTGTTGCTCTTTTGCTCGATATAATTTTTGCTTTGCTCTGCTCTGCTTTGCTTTTTAGCTCTCAATTTTGCTTTCATTTCCAATTCCGATTTCAGCTTAGCCATGGATTCCTGCAGCAAATCCCTTCTTGATTCTGTTTCTCCTTTTAACTGCCTTATCTTTGGTAACTTATTTCATCTCCCTCTTACTTTTTTTTCTCTCATATTTTTTTTTTCCCTCTTTGAAATGGGCTCTGATTGTGTTGGCTTTGTTTGTTGAACACAGATTTGGATGACACTTTGTACTCTACCAAAGTTGGAATTTCCGAATCACTCAGGAAAAACATCGATGGTGTGTGAAAGAAACTGAAATTTTTTACCAAATTAAGTAATTAACACTATTAAAAGTCAAATTTTTATATATATCTTTGGTTGCTTCTTGCAGATTTTCTTGTTGAGAAATGTGGATTCCCAGAAAGCAGGGCCTCAACTCTCCGTGTTGAGCTTTTCAAAAAATACGGCAGCTCCCTTGCTGGTTTGAGGGTATGAATTCATTCTTTATCAAACTCTCCAAAAACATGAACATTTTGTAATTAAAAATAATAATTAACATGAAGACCCAACTAATTAATTTCTGTATTTGACTAAATTTGTCACAGGCATTAGGCTATGACATCGATGCCGATGATTATCACAGGTGAGAGCAGAGCATTATCCCACTAATTTTCCCTTTTTAAAGCACACTAATACTATACCAGCAAATCAAATGCTTCCCTTAATTAAAATAGAAACTTTCTAATTAAATTTTGTTCTTTTTTTTTTTTTTCTTTTCACCACAGTTTCGTACACGGAAGATTACCATACGATTTGATCAAGCCAGATTCTCAGCTACGTAACCTCTTGCGTAGCATTACTCAAAGAAAAATCGTGAGCCCAAAACCTTAACTACAATTGTCTCGAAGTCCCAAATAAAATGTTTGACCAAATCATAGTACTAGTACTAAGTTATGTTTGAATTTGCTTCAGATTTTCACTAGTACTAAGTTATGTTTGAATTTGTTTCAGATTTTCACGAATTCGGACAGGACCCACGCGGTTAAAGTGTTGGATCGGCTTGGTTTAAAGGATTGCTTTGAGCAAATCCTATGTTTCGAGACCATGAACCCGAACCTGCCTAATTCGACCCGACCCAATGAGTTCCCCGTGCTTCTCAAGCCGTCGATGGACGCCATGAAAATCGCGCTTGATGTTGCGGACGTTGATCCACGTCGAACGGTACGCCCGCGAAACGGAGTATAATTTCTCATATAAGTGTTTTCATTTTCGTTTAGAAATTGTTTATTAAAAAATGAAAACGCGTCGTTTTCTTTGTTTTTCTGTGCAGTTGTTTCTCGATGACAACGTGAAGAACGTCGCTGCTGGGAAAGCTTTGGGTCTCCGAACTGTTCTGGTAGTTTCTTATCTTTGTTGATTAGTGTTCGTTTAACGTTAACTTAAAAAAAGTCAATTTTTTTATTTAATTTTATTTTATTATTATTTATAAATCTTATTACTTTTTTTTATATTATTTATATATTCTACTGTATTATTTTAATTATTTTTTAGTTTTATTTATAATAATTTCAAAACAAAGTTAAATAAAAACTTCCAAACTGACAGCAGGTTGTTAGCATGCGCTGACACACTCTAGCGTGTCTCACATATTGTCTTCTTTGTAAAGTCCAAGAAAATTGTGAATGACACACACATTACCTATTTTGATTAAGAATTTTCACAGTACTTATCAACAATAATGCGTATAATCAAAGTGATTTCATGAGCTAATGCTGATGTGACTCCAATCAAATTTATTAAACTTAGATTGAAACTTGATTGGTGTAGGTTTGATAGAGCTCAATGTTATCTTATGATAAAATTTCAATGATAAAATTTGTAAGGGGGTGTTTAGTATATGTGTTTGAAAATATGTGTGGAAATATATATGGAAATATGTGTGGATGAAAAAGTGTATGAAAATACGTGTAATGTTGTTTAAAAACTGAAAATGTGTGTTTGAGTGGGTGTACTAAACACCTTCTAAATCATCATAGCAATATATTTATGGAGTTAATATTCTAACATGGAGAATTATACCTACATGATGAATTATAAAAGAAAATTGAGTTTAATAAAAATAGAAGTATAAATAATTCGTTTATAGCAAAATGTTATAAAATTTTGTTGTGTTTATACTTTATAGATTTTCTCTTTACAATTTTCTTCATAATCACTTTTATAACACGAACAGTTTTAAAGAAGATTTTCAAGTTAAATGGATTACAAAGAACTTATCAAATTTGATTAATCTCATTAAAGACTTGAACACCTCTTAGTATCATGTCATTGATTCACCATACCAATTAGTCGGATTAGTTCTAATTAATTGGAAGTTATCACCTAAATAAATTGTTAAAAATTATGTGAATGAAAGGTTGTTTCCCATTATTGCTTCGCCAAACGACAAAAATAATCGTTGGCCTATGAAGAAAAAGCAAAGTTTTACACCTAAATATAGGGGTTTTTTTTAAAAGAATTTTATTTTGGGAAGAACTATATAGGGTAGTTTAAATGGTGGTGACTAGGAAGTCTACTCCTTGAAAATTTACAAATAATATAAAGATTTCGTGAATCTATGTGTATCCCACAACGTGAACACAATGATGACACGTCATAACCCATATAATCTATTACAATAACCTTTGTATACTATAGAAAAAGCAATTCTCATTATTGTACATTTTTTTTTATTATTTGGTTTAGGTCGGGAAGACAGTGAAAAGCAAAGAAGCCGATTATGCATTGGAGAATGTCAACAACCTGGCTCAAGTAATTCCGGAAATATGGGTCCACGGAATGGATGGTGGTGATCAAAGGATCAGCCGTTCCAAAAGCGAAATCGAGTCCATTTTGGCGATCACAGCCGTTGTTGCTTAATTGAATCTCGATCAAGACCTCTGGCTGGGCTCCATTGTGTACAATTGTACATTGTCATCTAAATCATGTAGTACATAAATGTGCATGTGTTCGTATGTATGAAAATGGGTTTGTCCATATAATGAACTATATTAACCCAACCCAAGTATATGGTTGTAATTCTCCAATAAAGCTTCGATCAAAAAAAAAAAAAAAAAAAAAAATCTCCAATAAAGCTTTCTTCTTACCTTTTATTATTATTATTGTTATTATTATTATTATGTAAAAGTGCCAACAATGCTTAGTGTGTAACCCAAAGAAAAATGAACAATTTCTTATTTGAATCTCCAAAAACAAATGGCGTTTAGTTAGTTTCGTGCAGCTTTATGAACAATTACTTTTTTAAACCAAAAACAAAAATTAATAATTTAATAGGTAGAAGAGAACGGATTTAAATCTTCAACATTTTTGTTGTCCTTTTTTTTTAAGAAATAATTACAATATATTATTAACTCTGTAGTTTGAATTATTTCTCTTTGAGACTGCTAAATATTTTTATTTTGTGCATGAAGTGGTACTAATTTAACTATCTTAAAAGTAGCCATTAGGGTACAAAACTCGTAATATATTATATTCATAAATGGCTTAAATGCATTGGTTTAGCTTGACGAAAAAAGAAAAAAAAAAAAAAAACGTCAAGCATAGCTTGACGTGTTAATAAACAATATTTTGGCATCCTTATCTTTGATGTTGCCCAAAAGGGTATCAGAAAAAGATGTGCACCAACAACTTTGTCATCTACATTTAAAATTCAGTTTGAAGAGATGCATTATTGCCTTTATAAGATTGCTGGATGTGATACACGTTATAATTTATTCATTTTGTAATTAACGGTGGTTGTGGAACGATGGAAACATTGATGTTCCTTTCATTAACTAAATTCATAAAATAATATGTGAGTTTCAATTAACTCAACTGATAAAGTTTTTTATGGTTGAATAAAAGATTTGGGGTTCAATTTCCGCCTACACCAAAAACTGATTGGTGTCTTAATCTAATGATAAAAAGTTATCATCGGGAGAGAATACCATAAATTGAAACACTCAAAAAAAAAAAAAAAACTAAACTAATATTATTTTAATCACTCAAAAATTACTAACTTATTCATAGTTAACTTTTGTTTGATTAATTAAGGAATTAGACAGTCACATCCTCAAGTATCATTAGTCAAAATAATTGATATGCTTAACTTTACCTTTGTATCAATATATGCAGTGACAAGGTCATGAACTTTGTCGTTTTTTAAATTATTTTAAGAGATAGTATTAGGAAGGCTTAGGTAGGATTAGTGTTTTTTTAATAGAATATTATAGAGATACTAAAATCCTATCTATTCATTATAAAATAGGTTTTACTAATGCATGCCCTTAAGATATATGTTAGTAAGTCATTGATGTTCCTTTCATTAACTAAATTAATATGTGGGTTTCAGTTAACTCAACTAATAAAGTTTCTAATAGTTGAATAAAAGATCTGGGATTCACTCCCCACCTATACCAAAAACTAATTGGTGTCTTAGTCTAATGATAAAGAACTATCATCAGGAGCGGATACCATAAGTTAAAACACTAAAAAAAAAAAAAAAACTACATTAATATTATTTTAATCACTCAAAAATTACTATCTTATTCATAGTTATCTTTTGTTTGATTAATTAAGGAATTGGACAGTCACATCCTCGGGTATCATTAGTCAAAATAATTGATATGTTTAACTTTACCTTTGTATCAATGTGATAATATCATGAACTATGTCAGTTTTTAAATTATTTTAAGAGATAGTATTAGGAAGGCTTAGGTAGGATTAGTGTTTTTTTTAATAGAATATTATAGAGATACTAAAATCCTATCTATTCATTATAAAATGGGTTTTACTAACGCATGCCCTTTGGGTATATGTTAGTAAGTCATTTCAAAAAAAAAATTATCGAGAATTAAAAAACCTATCAAAAAAGTTTGACAATTTTTTCAATTTTTGATAAAAATTTTCCTAAAATTGATTGTTATTGTATGCCCTAAAGATATACATTAACCAAACCCTTAAAAAATAACATACATCGTGACAGTCAATACTTGTTTAACTACTAATAATTTCAAATAACTTATTTCAAAATTGGTGAATAAGATTTTGGGAACTTCATGGGGTAGTTGTTGTAGTTATCAAAATCTTTCTGAAGAATGACCCAGCTAAAAGATTAGTTCACTGATTCATTTGTTCAACAAGTGGTCTAATGGTTAGATCATAGGTTTATTAATAATTAATTAAGTATATTTAATTACAAAAATGAACTAAAATAAAGTAAAATTAGCTAATAAAAATTTTATTTTCATTGTTAAATCCAAGATTATACCAAAATAGATAAAAATATCACTGTTTAGTAGGAAATGCAGTGACAATTCACTTCTGCACAGGGAGGGACTACGTGTAAAGACTAAGCTAGTAGTTAGGTTTGAGAAATAAACCAAAAACACCCCCAAAAAGTGGCTTTATTTGTATCAGAAGTTTGATAGCTTTTGTCACCAAGTTGATTTTCTATTTCAAGTTGAGGTCAGACAAATTATAACTTGGTCTTTATAGTTTTCTATGGGTTGATATGATGGACTATACAACTGGTAAAACACTTCATATCATTTGGTCTAATGTAATAGAACACATTTATTTTGTGGGTTCCAATTAACTTAACTAGTAAAGTTTCTGATGGTTAAATAAGAGATCCGAAGTTCAATCCCCGCCTACACCAAAAACTAATTGGTGTCTTGGTTTGATGATAAAAAACTACTATCAGAAGCGAGATAAAAAACTACCATCAAAAGCGAACATCATAAGTTGAAGACTTTCTAAAAAAAAAAAACACGTTATTTTTAGTTTAATCGATGGTCCGGTATGGAATTAATAACACTGGTAGTTATTATAAGAACTTTAGAAAGATCCTAAAATGGTTTGGAATAAAAATATGTATTTTCTTTTTCTTTTTCTTTTTCATTGAAAACAATATGCTTTTTCGCAAAGATTGTGGGATTCCAGAAAATTTGAAACCTAAATCACAGGATAAGACTCATCATAAAAGCCAAACAAAAAATGGATCTTATTTATTAATAGTCAATTTAAGTAGGATGACAATTTGTGGGTTCTAGTTAGCTCACCTGGTAAAGTCTCTGATGGTTGAATAAGAGATCTAAGGTTCAATCCCCGCCTACACCAAAAATCAATTGGTATCTTGATCCGATGATAAAGAGTTATCATCGAAACAGGCGTCATAAGTTGAAACTCTCTTAAAAAAAAGTAGGATAACAATCCAGTTAAATTCGCTTGAAAAAGTAGGATGACAATCTTCAAAACTCTCTCTCCAAAAAAAAAAAAGAAGTAGGATGAAATTTAGTTAGATTTGCTTGAAAAACTAGGATGACAATCTAGTTAGATTCACTTGGGTTTTCCTTAACTTGAAGGAATGGTAGGATAGGGGCGAGGAGAAACATTTTCCCCAACACCATTGCGGGGCGGGATTAGAATGAGTTTTGGTTACCACGCCTCGATCTACCCAATTATATTTACAAAAACACCCATATAGTCTATATAATATCAAGGCGAAACTACAATGCAAGTCCCTAAAGTTTTAAGTGAGCACTATTGGTCCTTAAAGTTTTAAAAATGAGCATTATTGGTCCCTTTGTTACCTTCTATTAGTTTTTTTTTTTTTTTTTTTTCCTATATGTCTAACAAAACAATAATATGTCTTTTTTTTTTTTTTTTTAACGACACGGCAACTATTTTTAGTATTAAAAAATTACGTGTCGGCAAACACACCACTCACCTCATGCCAAGTTCTCTCGTCAGACCGCCACAACCTCAAGCCCACCGTAGTCTCCAGTGCCACTACTAGATCCGGCCAATACTTTGGTCTCCCTCATCCTTGGCTCTCCACCCCAACTTGTCCTCCTTGTCACCTACACTGGCAACGTTTGAACCCAATCCTCACAACCGCAATTTTGCTTACTATACATTTCTTGTTTGACCCCAAAAATAAAAGCGAAACACCAATCATTTCCTATTCCTTCTGATCTTGTTCTATAATGTCTATTAATATTGCTATTTTTCAATATGCTAAACTCACCAACATCAATTAGGAGCAAGACCAAGTCAGCCCAAAAAAAAAAAATTAGAACGAGACCCACCTCTTGGTTTTGTGGTTTCGTGAGCTTAAATGTGTTCTCTAACAGTCCCACCTCTTGGTTTCCACCATCTATTTTGTTGCAGTTGGGGTTATTGAAAATGGGTTTTGTAATTCAAGCTTAGATCTTGGGCAAATTTTCGTCTAATATTGATTTGAGATTGGAATCAGGGGTACCATTTGAAGAAATTATTGAGTTTGTTTGATGAGACTTAGAGATAATCATATGAGGTCAAAGAGGTGTCCACAACGAGGAGGAGCGCATGGGGAGGTGAGCCAAGGAGGGGGACCAAGTGCTAGCCTAAGCCAAAGGTGGCGTCAGAAACAACGGCTAACCCGAGAGTGGTGTATTTGCTAACAAGTAATTTTTTAATACTAAAAACAGTTGCCATGTTATTAAAAAAATATACATCATTGTTCCATTAGATAAATAGGCAAAAAAACTAATAGAAGTTAACAAAGAGACCAATAATGCTTATTTTTTAAAATTTTAGAGACTAATTGTAGTCGGTAGGTAAACTTTAGAAACTTACTATGTTGTTTTGCCTAAAATCTAAATCTGGCTTGTTCCCGACACCCATAGTTTGATCGTCTTTATGTTGGCCTTAAAAGGAAGGAGGTTTGGGATTTAGAAAATTCTGGGATTTCAATCAAGCTCTCCTCTCCAAGTTAGCATGGTGGATTCTTTAAGGGAAAGACTGTCTGTGTGTAAAAGTGCTCAGAGACCAATTGTAGTCGGTAGGTAAACTTTAGAAACTTACTATGTAGTTTTGCCTAAAATCTAAATCTGGCTCGTTCCTAACACTCATAGCTTGGTCGTCTTTATGTTGGCCTTAAAAGGAAGGAGGTTTGGGACTTAGAAAATTCTGGGATTTCAATCAAGCTCTCCTCTCCAAGTTAGCATGGTGGATTCTTTCAAGGAAAGACTGTCTGTGTGTAAAAGTGCTCAGAGCAAAATACAAAGTTAGGGGCAACTAGCTAAACCATAAGACTGTGGGGTCTCCCTCCAATATTTGGAAAAGCTTAGAAGGTACGAAATCTATGCTTGCTCGCAGTACTTGCATGTTGGTAGGAAATGGAAACATAGTCAGAATATGGGAGGACCCTTAGATTCCAAATCTTCCTAATTTCATTTCGAGTCCAAGGGAGGGGACCAATCCAGAAATGGAACTTATTGTTTCACAACCAGTCAACCAAGAAGGTTGGGATCTTACCAAAATTAGAAATACTTTTGATGAGACTACATCCCAACTCATCCAAAAAATTCCCCTCTCACGGCTTGCTCCAAAAGATTGTTGGATTTGGATCTCCAATAATTCAAGGGAGTTTTCAGTCAAGTCTGCTTATTGGTTAAGCAGGAACACTAGCCCTCCCACAAATCAAGATGCAATTCGTGGCCTCATTTGGAAGTCAAAAATCCATGAAAGGCTCAAAATGCACCTATAGTGTATAGCATCAAATTGCTTACCTACTAAAGCTTGTTTAGCTAGATTCTGTGATTTAGATGATGTCCTTTGCCCTCTTTGCAAGGATGTTGAAGAATCTAGCCTCTATATTTTTATCTCTTGCCCCTTTATGAGAGCTGTTTGGTTTAACTCCCAATGGGGACTAAGGTTAGAAAATTTGAACTTAAACTCTCCTTCTCATCTCATTGGTGTCTTCCTTAATCCTCCCGCCAAGCTAATATTGAGGGAGTCAAGAGGGGTGAATTCTTATTGTTTGGGACTGTTATTTGTGAAGCGATTTGGAGAGCTAGAAACCAAGCTATCTTTGAAGGCAAAGAAACTAATTCAATTGAGCTCTGCCCGAAAAGTTGATAAGACCATAGTTGAGCACAAATGTCCATAGCATTCCATTTGGGCTTCCAATTGCCGAAACCAGTACAAAGGTGGAAGAAACCACCTAGAGATTCAATCAAGATAAATGTTGATGTTGCTTTCAAGAATGGTAACTCCTCCATTGTAGTGGTTGCTAGAGATTGGAAAGCGAAGTGGTTTTTGCTTGTGCTAAGAGAGTATATTCCAACCTCCCTCTTTAGGCAAAAGCGAGAAGCCATTAAATGGGCCTTAAGTTTAGCTAAAAGTCTTGAAGTAGCTACTATAATTGTGGAGAGTGACTCCAAAGACTGTGTAGACGCACTAGTACCTTTTGGCAAACAGGTTCCCTGGAGAATTAAAGGTATTTACAATGAAATTCTCAACTTGATTTCGCTTATTCCTGACTGTCATGTTACCTGGATCCTTAGGGGGGCAAATAAAGCAGCTCACTCTCTAGCTAAGTGGTCATTTTTGAACAACGTTTTTGGATCTTTTGATGTTGGTTTCGACCCTCCTTGTTTTGAGATTATCATTAAGGATGAGGCTCTTGTATCCTCTTTATAGTTCTGTTTGGTCTTGTGAATAAAATTCTTGTTCATCAAAAAAATTTACCCACAACCATCGCCCCTCGCTCAATCTCTCCATCTACAGCTGACGACAACCCCACCAAGAGATCTTCCACCTCCTTTTCCAGTACTTGCTCAGCCCACAGCCCCTCCCCCCCCTCTCAGAATAGAAACCATCATCTTAAACATGGTTATTGACAACAAAATTGATAAAATTATAATGCCATGAAAATTAGCCACTATAATTCATGATTGTCCTAATATTTTATATTTCGTACGATATAAGTGAAGAAATGCAGGTAAAATAGAATAATGAAACGAATCAAGTAACATTACTTGATTTTGTGGCTCTGTAGAGATTATCGTTCATTTGTACTAAGCTCTAGAATTTAAATTTTCCTCAATATTTTTGGCGCATATCAACAGAGGAGGAGGAGGAGACTTGAAATCAAGATCTCTACATGAAGAAAACTCAGCAATGTCATAAATTACAAGACTCTGGGTAATTTTTTATTATTTTTATGCTTGATCTTATTAAGTTATTTGTGATAAATCCAAGACTTTGTCTAACCCCTCCCAAAAAAGAAGAAAGAAAAAAGGAAAGTAAAGAACTTCGTTGGGACAGAGTAGTGATCCATACATAGTTCAGCCCTTATATCTTCTTCTTCTTCTTCTTCTTCTTCTTCTTTTATTTATTTCTTAAAATTTTTATTTTTGGCATTCTAAACTAAAGTGGACAATTTGAGCTTATATTAATAATGTTGTTGTCAGAAAATCTCATTATGTTCTATTTACAATCGTCTCCATCCGTATGTCACGTTCTTACGGTTAAAATCTAGCGTTGGTATATTAGGCTTAGACAAACAACAATTCAATATATATTTGTCTTTGATGTAGCAAATTGAAAAACAAAATAAACGTACAAACATCAACAATAGTCACATAGAAACATAAATACATCACAAAAACATCAAAATAAAGCTACACCTCACAAGTCATACACTTGCTTGCCAGTGAACTTGACCTCAATTGGGTTCACGTTCTTACCAATTGACCTTAAGTTCAGCCCAACTCCTTGGCGACCTGGGTTCACCTTTTCAGGGTAGACTCCATCCTTGGGGTGCAAATATTGGACCTCTCCATTAGGGAACACCCTGTAAAACTGGTAGTTGATCTTGTACTTAGACCTCAACCTTGACCCAAGAGCCAAGCACTGCTCTTTCCTAGCCAATTTGAGCAAGTTAGGACCTTGCCTCATTATGGCTGCACCACCTGTTGGCATCTCAAAAACTTGTTCCTTTCCAGATTCCCATGTGATCACATAGAATTCTTCGACTTGGGCTTTACGTAACAACCCTCCAGTGCTGCCTCCAAAGATTGGTGATGGGGTGCTTGGGTCCAATTGTGGTGGTGTGAACCCCACTGGTGCCTCTTTCTTTGTGGGTGCATCTGTACTTGCCTTAATTGTTGTGCACTTTGGGGCTGAGAATTTGAGCGTCTTAGGAGTAGTGAAGGACAAGGTTGATGATTTTGAGGCAGAGAAAGGTGGGGTGAAGAGGGAAGCTTGAGTTGCCATAGCCATGGAGGGTTTAGAGATAAGGAAATTTGGTTGGTCTTAGACTCTTAGCTTTGTAATGGCTTATGGTCTTGTGGGATATTCAATGAGGTTGAGAATGTAATAGTTTGGAGAGTTTGTAGGATTTTGGATGAGTGGTGGATATGTGAGTGTGGATAAGGGGATATGGCTTGGACCAATTAGGATGTGTGATTTTGATTCGTATTCAAAATTTCTTACTCACTCACCCCTCAGCTTCTTTTAATTTGTTTTTGTTTTGGTCAATGTCTTTTGCCTAGCAGAAGACAAAAAGGGGACCATTTCAACTGGATCCAAATTCTAGCCCATTCGGAAATTCATGGCTTAATTATTTAGCCGAGCCCGGCCCTAAAGATAATTCTCAAGCCCGGTTTAAATCGTACTCAGCCCGACTTGCTCTTTGTCTTTACTTTTATGTTATCCCATATTTTTGTTAGATAGCTAAAACTTAAAAATCCTAAACTCCAAGCTGATCCTGCTATGGATAGGCAAAAGGATTAAGAGACTCTCTAAGCTCGTTTATAACCCTAATTATAACCATATTGAGACATGTCTTTCCTAGCGTTATAAACGACCTGAACTTTGTCAAGTATTGAATGTTCAAACTTGGCTCAACAATGAAAATAAAATGTTCAACCTTGGCTCGAGTTTGAACTAAGCCAACAACCAATGTTTGAACTCGAGCTTATCAAAACGTTCAAAAGTAATTTGTTAGTCTAGCTAAGTTGGAACTCAATTTTAAGCTCAAACTAGAGCTCAATATCTAGCTTTTAATCAAGATCCAACAAAGGTACATTATCAAGCACATATTAATCATATTATGAAGCTCATTTGGTTTAGACAAGTGGTACCAAATCCTAATTAATTAAAGACTTAGTAAGACATAAGTTTATTTTTTTAAGCTAATATCAAGCTTATTACCAATCCCATAAATGAGTTTACGCTTGACTTGTTTTTTATCGAGCCCTTTTTTATGAGCTTGTTCAATTTTTTTTTTTTTTGGGGGTGGGGGGGCGCTTGAATCGGTTACTAAACAAGCCTAAAACTAAGGCACAAACTCGGCTTGTTCATAAAAAACAAACATGAATAAGATTTTTATCAAGTTAAGTTCGAGCCATTTATGAACAACTTGGTTCAATTATAGGCATAATCTATTTCTAGGAAAATTAGTAATGTGTCAACAAATTAAGATCCGAACTGCATATGCATGCGATTAAGGATGGACCCAAGTGGGGACCCAAGGGGGCCTGGGCCCCCCGATCTAGGTCCAAAATATATATTTTTTTAGTCGGTTTATATTTCATTTTTGTAGTTGGGCTCCCTTCTCCCCAATCGGTCTAGCTAGCCTAACTCAAATAGCAATTATCCAACCCAAAAACTCAACAAAAACAATAAAAATATTCACAATGATGATTGTATTTTAGCAACAACAACAACAACAACAACAACAACAACAACAAAAAAAAAAAAAAAAAAAAAAAAAAAAAAAACTGTTTTACCACCAAAGAATAAAAATATCATGTGTTATTAAAGAAGTTAAAGCTAAATTTTTTTGCAATTACAATAAACTCGTATAAATACCAGTTGATTGAAGCAAGTCGTTAAAAATAAAATACAATATTTTATTAAGATTATATCTCTTCCTTCAATTAAAAAACTCAAATTCTCTCTCTTCCTTATTATTTTAATGAGTTTTTTTTATATATTATTTTAAATGAAGTGATTAAAAAAAAAAAAATAGAACATTTGATATTGAGTGTATTGTAAAGTGAAGTGGTAAAATAGATAAAGTAGATTTTCGAGGTCTTGCAAGTTAAAATTTTTAACATCACCACTGTGAATGCTCTAACTTCAACAACAACAACAAATCCTAACCAACCTAGTATTAAAAAAAAAAAAACATTATTTTGTTCTTATTTTTGTCTTTGTTGGTAAATAATTGCATTTTAATGTATTTAAAAACAACGATTTTATATATTCATAATTTTTTAATACTATATGAATGTCTATTTGAAGTTTTTTTTTTCTTTATACTTTGGCTCCCGCTAGCTTAAAATTCTGAGTCCGTCTCTGCATGCAATTCTTTTGAAGGATCAAGATTAATCCTTGAATAAGTTTCTAAAAATAAAAATAATAAAAATAAAGTTTTTTTTTTTTTTTAAAAAAAGTAAGAGAGAAAGTTAAAAAATGAAAAATTAGTAGAATAAAATAAAATTGTGAGATTTCTCAAATCTCAATCCCCATATGCGCTTTGAAGAACTGTCCTTTAAAAATGTCATTGTCACATGCATCAAATGAGAAAAGAGACAGAGCCACATAGAGATGTTTATTGTTTAGAGAAGTCCTCCAACTCCCCTAATATGTCCGAGAGAGCTTTCAACTAGTGTTCGTGATATTATGAATGTGATCGGTCGCCCTTGCCACGAGTAGGGATAGCCATGGGTAGGGTATGGATCGATTATACCCATACCCTACCTGAAAAGTTTACCCATGGATACCCTGATACTAATACCCATTATTATCCATACCCATTTCTTACTCGGATTTATTATCCATGGATATCCATACCCTACCCAAAACCCATTTAATTTTTTCTTTTTAAAATCCAAAAACATTTTAACTTAAAAATTAACCAATAACTTTATCTTAGAAAAGAAAAAACTAATCAATAACTTCTGAACTTCACCCATCTATGAAATTGAAACACGTGCCCACGAGACTTTTTAATTTTTTCTTTTCATCTCTTTTTTCTTTCATTTTCTCGGCAAAAAAACAGCCCTTTGATTTCTTTTTCTTTTTTTTTTCTTGGAAAAATAACAATCTTTTTCTCTAGGCAAACAATCGGTGTGCTTTGTTTTTTATTTACACCCAAAGTTTTTAGTGCATCATCTAACACACGAAGTATAGTAAAAAATAAGCTTAAAAACAAAATTAATGACTCCGGGTTCGAAAGCCCCAAACAAGTTTCAAATGCACATTGAGAAAGCAAAAGAGTGTTTCTTTATATAACAATCAGCAAGGTTTTGGAGAAACCCATTCATGAAATTAAACCCATAAAAAGAAATGGACATCAAGGTCGTACAAAAGCCCCAAGACTCCAAAATTCCTCTTTTCCTTCAAGTTTTTCTCAAAGAACCAAACACAAAGAAAGAGATAGAGAGGGAGCAGAATGTATGGAAACCACGAACAGTGAGATTGGTGGTGGGTCCACAAATGGTTTTGTCGGCGTCTCCAAAGTCTAGATCGGCGACGGCGGGTCTACTCCGGTGATGCATGGTTCAATCTCCTTTGAGATCGACGGTGGGTCCACGAATGGTTTTGTCGGTGTCTCCAAAGTCTAGATCAGCGACGGTAGGTCTACTCCGATGATGCATGGTTCAATCTCCTCTGGGTTGAGAAAGTTTATTCGGAGATGGAGAAGACCACCGTAGTGGTGGTGCTGGTGATCGGAGGGATGAGTTCAAGGTCTTGGGCCATGGAGGCTCGGGTGAGAGAAAGTGAGAGAGTGATGGTAAGGATGGAGGCTCGAGAGAGAGAGAGAGTGTGTGAGTGAAAGTGAGAGAGTTAGGGTTTTTTTTTTTTTAATATATGGGTCGGGTATGGATAATATCCATACCCTACCCGAATTATTCGGGTAATATCCATACCCTACCTAATTAAATTCTACCCATAAAAAATCGGGTATTACCTAAAACATTTGGATCGGGTAGGGTAAGATATCCATTACCCAATGGGTATGGCCATCCCTAGCCACGAGTGCTTCAACGGTTTCCATGTCTCCAAATCAAATCTCATTGCAAAAAAGGTAAAGTATTCCATTTTTGTATTGAACCTCCCTAGCCACGAGTGCTTCAACAGTTTCCATGCCTCCAAATCAAATCTCATTGCAAAAAAGGTAAAGTATTCCATTTTTGTATTGAACCTCTCTCTCTCTCTCTCTCTCTCTCTCTCTCTCTCTCTCTGTGAATATTGAATTATGAACCTACGTCCGCTTTATTCTGTTCAGAAAAATGTTCCAAATATTAGATCTATATTCTCAGATCGTTGTTTTTTTTTTTTTTTTGAACTATTCTGTATCGTTGTTAGTTTTGAATAGGTTATGCCATTACATACAACAGAACAATACAACTCCTGTTGATAAAATAATTTAGAGAGAGAGATGTATGGGAGAATAATCTCCATATTCTTCTAATGTCTCAGAATCGTACATGAGACTGTCTTTTTTCATACGAGCATGTATGTGTGTAGTACAAAGCAATAGGAGTGTAGGGCAAAGAATGTATAGAATGAAGTAATATAGGACACTAGGCCACCTAAGCCCGTTGGACTAGACAACAATAAACATACTAACAACTCTATTTTTGATAATAATAATATCCAGAATTATTTGAAGAAATTGTGTGATTGTTAGAGCATTTATACCAAAGTTATTTTGACACCAAAAACACTAAAATTCCCACAACATCAAAGGTGTTAAACTTCAAATTTTTTAACAAACAACTATAGTGAACTGCCATCTTTGGCAACTTAGAGCACTCACAGCAGAGGAGGGATAATGTTATATTGCTAAAATTTAGCTCCACAAACACAAAAATCACGTTGCGGCGGTGGAGGCAAAAGCTAAAATTTTAGATGATTTGCTACAATGCACATCTATATATAGATGTGCATTGTAGATGAGAGCAAAAAAAAAATAAATAAATAAATAAATTATTCGGCTGGTTGATTAAAATAATACACCTTCCCTTTTTTTTTTTCATTCTTTCATGCCTCTCTCTCTCTCTCTCTCATTCACTCTCATCTCTCAAGCTCACTCTCTCAACTTCGGTCTCACTCTCTCAACTTCGGTCACCGATCCACGAAGCTCGACTCAAGCTCACTCTCTCAACTCCGATCACCGACCCACGAAGCTCGCGGCCAATCGGAGTGCCTAACTGGGAAACCCATGGAGCTCGCCGTTGATCGGAGTGCTTGCTTGTGGATATTGGTTATTTCACGCCGCCAATGGTTGTATCATGCCGCCAATCGGAGATTTGGGTTTTTTTTTTTTTTTTCCCTGCTGTGGACTGGTGGTGGTGGTGGTGTTGATGGTGGTTGTGGCTATGGTTGTGAGGAAAAAGATTGGAGATTTGGGTTTTTTTTTTTTTTCTTGTTGTGAACTGCTGGTGGTGGTGGTGTTAATGGGGGTTGTGGTCGTGGTTGTGGTTGTATCTGATGGTGGGATATATTATTTTATTGTAGTGTTTATATTATTTTATTGTGTTAAAAGCTAAAATAGATTCATTGCTGTAGCATGTATGTAGGTAAAATAAATAAAGTGACTTTTTGTGTAGCTAAATAGCTAAAATTTTACATCCACTGCTGTGAATGCTCTTACTATAGCTAATAGTTATACAAATATAATGATATTTTATTCGATTATTTTATTTGTCTCTCTCTTTCTCGTGCCCCTCTTCTCTCTTCAGCCTCCTCGATCTCTCTTCTCTCTCTCTTTTCTTCTGTGCTCCATCTCTGTCTCGCCCTCTTCTCCATCTCTCTCTCTATTCCACCTCTCACCATCACCTCGCCCACTTAAGGGCATTTTCTTTTTTTCTGCTCCAGATCAGCACCAGTGTGTCATATACCTTTGATGTTTGATTCAGGAAAGCTTCGTAAGAGGAGAATTGTTAGATTGTGAATGTAATGGAATGCCAAGAAAAAGTAGAAGTTGCATTCTTGTAGGATTGCAAGAAGCACATAGATATATTCATTTTATCTAATTTTGGAATTCAAATGTATTTTTATTGTTCTATATATTGCATTTTATTTTAGGTTTTAGTAGTTAATTACTAGGTTAGCATTTTCTTAATTTCTCAGAGTCAAGGTCTTTTTTGTAATTCAAAAAATTTCTCTCTTGCTTAGTGTTGATTTCAATTTTCAAGCGAGTCTAGGTGCTAACTCCTAAGTTATCTATCCATGTTCTTCAATTCTGTTGTTGCATCCGTTTTGGTTATGTACCATGTAACATAAGCAAGAAAGTAAATTTTGAAGTTTGTGATAAAACTATTTTCTTGTGTGGCTTACCAAAAACAATAGTCTAAGGCTCTAGGCACTACTTCTGTACCAAAAAATCAAAAACTTGTGATACAAGTGAAGGTTCTATAGCAGAAGCATTTAGTTTTCAACACAGTTATTTTTGAAGTTTCATGGAGGAAGTTTTGGGGTTGACACATAGGCCAGAGCCACCGAACATATCGTGCTTAATGCTGAAGTTGTTTTAACTTCTAATATGGTGTGTGTATCATAAGACTTTGATTTATAAGTGTTTTAGTATACAAAAATTGTGTTTATAACATATTTAGACATGGTGGCTGGTTATCTTTAGTTGCTTAATGACACAGATCCTAAGACAAGAAGATTTAGTCGAGCTGTGCTACGCAATGGAGATTGTATCAAGTTTTCAATTGCAATAGTAGGTTTTTTGCATCTCAACTGTCCAATCCTCTTAGGTTTTAGACTTTTAGTAGGCATCTCTATTATATAATTTGTTCTCATTGGTATGGTCTCTTTAGATGGTGTATTGTCTTAACTTTTGCGTGCTTCTGTGTAATGGTTGGACCTCTTCTCGTGTTAAAACTAATCTACAATGGTGAAGCAATTTTACCCTACGAATTTAAGCGCAACAATTATTATGGTACAATATGTAGATAATTGGGGATAATTTCTGCACATTTACACAAATTTCTGACAATTTTTATAATTAATAAATTTTATTAAAACCAAAAGACTCACCCAAGTATACAGAATGAATACAAATGGGGACAAAATTGCCAAGAAGCTAATAGATCAACAACCATTCTGCATTACCTAGTAAACTCCAAACAACCCCAACACCATGTAGTTCGGTAGCAATAGAACAATGTAGAAGATGGTCCGCTGATTTTCCATTACATCTGCACATTCAACGCCACTCCAAAACACATATATTCCACTTGACTAGATTATTAGTCGTAAAATATTTCTCCAAATTTCAATATCAGATAGGATACAAAAACCACTCTCACAATCTTTTACTTCAACACAACTTTAAAATAAAAAATAAAAATAAAAATAAAAAATTGCTGCTACCAAACCAAAAAATTCAGATGGAGACACTGTTGGGGATACCCTTGCCAGTGAGCCCGACCTCTCTAGAATAATCGGAGGTGATAGGATAGAGCAAGGTATAAGGCACCTTGACTGGGCCAACCCTGTTCCTCCATCTGTGGTCACTGTTCATTTCGTTAATTCTGTTTCCAATTTCCTCCAGCTTATTTCCAAATCTCTTAAATGCTGCTTCTTGTTCAGCATCTGAAGTCCACTCAGGATCTCTCTGCCCAAGATAAATCTCATCAGTTGAATGCCGGGACAAAATTTCTATCAGTGATACACCGAGGAGGGTTTGACACTGTGCTGTTATAGTTTTCAGGTAGGCTAATTCAGGGTTTGACTCAAGTTCAGCATACTCAGGGGTGCCTGGCTCAGGCATGAAGCGGCGGCTTACAGTTGGGCGATTAGGAAGATAGCCAGCATAAGGGTATTGCCCAAAATTCACAGCTGCATGAAGGGCAGAAGCCACCCATATGATAATGGTGCATGCTTGGATAAGCTCAGCTCGTGTCTTCATCTCAGGCCACCATGGCTCATCTTTCTTGTCACCATGCCCCTCATTGCGGATCTCCATCCACCATGATTGGAGTTCAGAATCATTTTGGACCATATCATCAGTTGGATAGCAGAAAGAACAATATTCATTAACCCATTCCTCAATTGCTGACCAGATCTCCAGCCCATCAACAGCATAGGGATAATCCTCTATCAGAAGTCTGAGGCCATGCCGGCAGGATGAGTCTTCAACTGCGATTCCTCTAAAATGAAGCAAAAAGTGGATCAAAATTCGTTCTGATAAAAATTAAAACTATAGAGATCATTATTTGACAAAGCTTTGCACACCTTTTGAGCAGATCTTTAGGTAATGCTTGTTCTGTGAACACCCAATTCTTATATACAAAAGAAGACAATTCCATGGCGTATTTTGCTGGGAAGACTGTTCTCTCAAGCACCCCACCAGCATTGATGAGGATCTGCCGAGCCAAGGCATTTATATGCATTGTGTCCCGGAAATGGGGATGCAAAAGCTTATGTACTGGGTGAAGCACACTCAGTTGTCTATTTGTTGCAATCACAAACGGCTCTATTACAGCGTGGGTGTTCAACCTGCAAATAGTAAGCAACATTTATGTATTCTTACTAGATCACAGTCAAGTTTCTAGCTTTTTCTATCACGCAGTATTTTTCTAAGGCATCATACCAGTGGCTAATAAGCTGGTGGTAGCCAGAATCATTAACAGCAGCATAAGCTTTGGCCAGCTGCCACACCAAATCTTCAACACCTTCTTCTGCTGGAGTGAAAACTTTGCTAACGGCACCATGATGTTCCCCTTGTGGATGAGGCAAGCTTAACTCAATTGCCAATGGCTTCAATGTCCCATTATCTTGCAGTAAAAGGAGCGTTCTGGTGGCATAAGTCTTTGTGGTAGTCGAGTTTATTCTCTTCAGGTATGGCATTAATGTATCATGATGATCTAATATAAACAAGCTGTTGTTTGTAATTGCCTAGAACAAGAAAATAGAGATTGGTTATCGTCTTATCAATGTAGAACAAAGTATAATAAGATATTTTGGATATCATATCGGTTGTATAATGTAGATATTGTCAGAAACGTGAAGAATGATCAATACTTCATCCACAGGCAGCCCATTCAGATTGTTCTCTATGTGTTCTTCTGTTATTGTACTGTTTTGATTCCCATATTCTCCATGGTCTAGATTGCTGGTTGGAGGGAATTCCTGCAGACACCATTCCAGTAAAATGTTGAAGCAAAAAAACCATTTACATTATTTATCAACTTCACTAACAAATTATATTTTACTTGGAGGCGGCGGATGACAACAGGGTTGACTCCAGCAAGCATTTCTCGTCCAAACTCTTCATCAGTCCTCCAAGCAGACTTGTCCCCTACAATTATACCATTAAAAGCTTTATACTTGTAGTTAAATAGTTTAAAAATTACAATAAAGTTTTGGATATTGAAGATTTTGAAGCATCTAATGTCAAGTGAAACACAACTTGAGGAATACCATTAAATACCTTTGATCACATCAGGCACTGGGAACTTGAGGAATCGCTCACCATCATTACGAATGAGTTCCCTCAACAGCTCACAAGGAATGTGTTCCCTAATTTTACTGGTTGTTTCTTCATTTGGTAACTTAATCCCACCTTCATAGAGCTTAAGTACGTCTTGGAAGCTGTCAAACTCGTTAAAGTTTTTGTCACATAAAGATGTAAGCTTTGGGAGCAATATTTGTACTAGGGACTTCAGAGCATAGGCAAGAAAATCTGAGAACTTCAAGAGGCCAAACTGCTCATCTCTTGGAACATAAATGTCTAGACTTAAAAGTGGCAATCTGCTCTCACTACAGGGATCTGTTACAACCAGAATATTAAGTTGCTAACTAAAAATGATCAAAATCAATTATTCTAGGATACCCAAAAATCATTCTATGTTACTCAAAATTCTTAGTAATTGAAGAAGCTCAAACCGCCACTTTTTACTAGTCACAGAAGTTGGATTTTGAAACTGAAAAATTGAATAGAATTTAGAATGCTGACCTTCTTTTGTTGGTTTTCGTCCAGTTCTCCCTCTTCGGGGATATGGGTACTCCTTTGTTCCACCAAGAACAGGGCGTGCATGATCTTTACCTTTATCTGGACTTCCCAAATCATTGTAGTAAGCATAGTCATAGACTCTGTCCCACTCCTTAAGCTCCCCCGATTCATCTCCACGCAGATTTTCCAGTTCTTTTTCCCTATACTTGTGTAACAGCTCAGGTGTTTGACATGGAAGGTAGGTCTAGCACATAATAAAAAGTTTGTTACTTCATTGAAAAATGATCATAGTCCTGTTCTAGAAACGAAAACTAATGTTACATCCTTCCAAAGCTGATTTCCCTATTTATTTGGTTCACCATGTCGGTCAAGCAGCCAGTAACCATTTTGTATGAAATTAACTTTCAAGTCCTGTTTATCTTTATAATTTAACATAGCTAAATTACCAAAACTCATAATGTGCACAACAGAACCTGAACCCTACGCATTAACAAGGACTGAAGAAACCAGCGGATCTAGATGGAGAAAGTGACAACTGACAAACAGTGGAATAGTAATTTTGGCAAATCAAAGTGAAAGCAGAATGATAAGCTTCCATTTTTATAGGTAAAAAGGAACAATCATGATAGGAAGCATTTCCTAGGTTTAAGCATCATTTTTGAGAAGAATGAATGATTGTATTTGTAGTGAAAGTGATACAATTATTGACATGGTTTGTTGTGATTGAAATAATACGAATACCACTTTCACTTAGGTCTACTTTTAACATCACTTTTATTATACATCAATCATGACAAAAATGTTGCGTACCTAGACTAATTGAATTAAGAAATCAAATTCATATTACCTTGTTTGAGAAGAATACACGATTGTATCTGTAATGATGAGCGGGGTAAACCCAAGAATTACAAACGAAATGCACACGACCATGCCCAGGAACATCTTCTAAGGTGACTGTCTTAAGGTAAAACTGGCTGTGATGATGGTTTCTTACAATGAAGGCCTCAGGAACACCCATGGACTCATCCCAGTCAAATGAAATGGTGAATACAGTTTCTACTGCCGCTAATGGAGTGATTCTCCATTTCTCCAAATGCGCCACCTCTCCAAGCTTCCCTTGCAATACATTTTCTAAACACACATGCAACAAAATTTTTAGTTTCTTAGCTCTATTAATCTTCACAACTGTTTTATCATTGCAATCTTATATACTTATCAAGATCAAAGAGACAATGCTAGGAAGTTGTTCAAAAGTTACTTGATTGA
Organism: Quercus dentata; assembly: GCA_028216015.1. NCBI lineage: Eukaryota > Viridiplantae > Streptophyta > Magnoliopsida > Fagales > Fagaceae > Quercus > Quercus dentata. The sequence continues at coordinate 3,331,582 of CP116449.1, forward strand.
AATTTAGCTACGCTAAACTTCGCTTTGATCCCAATTAATTGAACTGAGTTTACTTACAACTAGACTGAGCTTTGAACCCAAATGATTGTACTGGACTAAATGACTCGTTTTAATTAATAAAATGGTTTATTTTATTTATTATTATCTTTGTTGGCCTTTAGTCCTGTGTAAAACTATATATATAGCCAAAGTTCAGAGAAAATTCAATTAGGTTTTATTTGAATTCTCAATTTTGCGGTGCCACATGTCCCATTGAATTTTAAATTTTGTGTCAAGTGAATTATAGAGTGTAAAAATGAAAGAGTCCAAAATCCAATTAGATTCTAAACTGAATTTCAATTGAAGTCCAATTTTTAGCCATGTGTCCATTTATTTTTTTAATTTCCATGACAAGTAAATTATTTGATGAAAAAATCGAAGAGTCTAAATCAGATTAAATTCTACATCATATATATATATATATATATATATATAATATGAGAAACCATTATATATTTTAGAAATGTATTGCTTAAAAAATGTGTAAACTAATACTATGTATAATTTGAATCGTTTTTATAAAAAATGTATAATTGTGATTGTTTTTAATTGTACCCATGCATATGCACAAGGCTACACACTAGTGTGTGTATTCAAAGTTGAAAGAAAACCTAATTACATTTCTAAATTAGATTTCAATTGAGCTCTAATTTTGTGACATGTGTCAATTGAAAGTATTTACTACTCATTTCAAAACTCGTGAAGTTAGTTAATTTTTATATTAAATGTAATACCATGTTAAAGAGAATTTTTTTAAAAAATATAATAATTTTATAGGAATTTCTTAATTTTGGTGAAGGTATTTGGTATTTACTACTCATTGCAATAATTGAGAAGTCTTTTAACTTTTTATTAAAATAATAGCACAACCAATGAGAATTATTTCGTAGATATTCTTACAATTTTTTTTTTTTAAGATTTAACAAAATATAAGAATGATCATCAATTATATTTAACTTATGTAGGAATCAAACTATATATCTTTAAAAAAAAAAAAACACTATGTATCTAAGTATATATTTTTAAATGTGGTCATGCATATACATAGGATTATAAGCTAGCTAGTATATATAGTATTTAAAGTCAAAACTCAGAGAAAATCTCATTAAATTTGAAAATTGGAAGTCTAATTATATATCATGTGTCAAATCAATTTCTTAATTTTGGTGCAAGTATTTATCACTAATTGCAGTAGTCGAAGATTTTTTTAGTTTTATATTAAATGTGACACTAGTTTCAATAATAATTTTAGTTTTAGAATTTATTTATTTTAATAAAACTAGAAAACTTTTTTTTTCTTTTTTAAAGAATCTTATCCTTTGGAAGAGGGATTATTAATTTGAATCTAAACTGAGGAAGATAATTCAATAATAAAATATTAAAATAAAAAATAAATAAATAAAACTAAATAGTAATACTAGTAAATTACTACCGCATATTATATCTAGAGCTAGAGCTATGTGATTTCAAATTTGAGACGTCAACAAGTAATTTGATTCCAAGTGTCTCTATATTTTAAATGAGCATCAATTTGTGCTAGGTGTCATTCCATCTCATTAGTAAAATTTTGAATGTATAATATTTCCAACCTATTTAAAACTATTTTAACTCCATTTAAGATTACCTAATCTAAAACTACTTCTAGCTCATTCTATTTAAGTCCCATTTGAAATTACTTCCAATCTATTTAAAACCTAGATTTTCTTACAAAAACTTATATATTATTAGCTCAAAAAATAAATTTCATTGAAAAATTATATTATGTTCTAGAAGTTAATTGTTCACTTCTTATTTAAAAAATGCACACGTGAAATAAAATTATTTCATCACAATAACAAAAATTGAGTTAAGAAGTAAAATAACATTTTTTTTCTAAAATAAAATACACAATCAAACATGAACAAATTGCATTTTCTACTAAAAAAATATTCTTCCAATCCTTTTTTAAGAGTTAACAAAATATAATAATGACCATATTTAGCTTTTGTATGAATTATAAAATGCATCTAATTGTATATTTGAAAATGTATTAATGCACTGCATGAAGTTACAAGTTAGCATATAATAATTGAAGCGTTGCAATAAATTTTGCACAGCTCATGTTTTAACATGTCATTTTAAAGGCAAAATTACAATAGAGGGGATACAAGGTGAAATTTTATTTTAAATGTTAGGAAAACTCTACTTTTCTCTTTTTCTTTCCAACTATCATGATTGAAAAAACTTAATTTCATTATATTGTATCACTGAAAAATTGGCTCATGATAAGAGTATAAAATTTTTAAAAATAATTAAAAAAAGAAAGTAAGAAAGATATAGTTTTTTTATTTATAGAGAGACCAAAATTTTCATTATTTCACAAAGAAAACAATACAACATTACTTATCTTAATAAACATTTATAGATTAGAGCTATTTTAAATTAGTAGTTTAATACACCTAAAATTTTGATGTTTGATTTGAAAGTAGTGATTTTGGCTTCATCTAAGGACTAACGAACGTTTCTCAACCAAAAAAAAAAAAAAAAAAAGGACTAACGTACGTACATGACAGAGTCCACTGATATAACTCAAGCAAGATATAGAAATAGTTATTAGAGAAAGAGAGTAACCTGGATCAGGATGAACAGAACTGATGAGTTGCATGGACACACGTTTGCCCAACAACTCATAAATCCGATCAATAAACGAGGCTATGATATTCTTGCAGCACAACACGTAGTTCTTCTTCATTAAAACAACACTCCCTTTTACTTTCCTGCTCTCAGTCCCTTTTACTCTCTTGCTCTCAGTCTCACCCATCTTCTCAATCTGCAAATTCTCTTCGGTCTTGCCAGTGGACATTTTCCTCTCAAAATGCGAGTTCTCTTCAGTCTTGCCATTGGACATTTCCCTCTCAATCTACTAATTCTCTTCGGCCTTGCCATTGGTGTTGGGTCATGGATGCACTGCACCATGGGTCCAGTCCACTTGTGATACACGTGCTCATTTAATGAGCTTGCCTTTCATGTCTCTGAACTTTTCTTCGTCACGTACAAAAGTTGCATGAGTTATTAGGTTAGTTGGCTTTGGATTTATTGGGGTTGGTTGGCTTAGGCGTGTTGGACACGCTGAGGAGAAAAAGAGAAGAGAAAGGGGCTGTTGCAAGGCTATTCGGAATTAGAGTGTGTTTTTTGAAGGTAAAATAGGGTGGGTGAAAATTTTTGAGGAGAAAATGGAAAGAAAAACTATTTTAGAGTGTGTGGTTAGGTGGAGAGAAAGGAAAATAAATAGTACGGTTTGGGTGTTTTCTCTCTCTGGGCTCACTAAAAAATTTTCTCTCCAAAATAAAGAGAAAACTGAAGGGAGAAAATAGAGTCGCTTAATAAATGAAAATAGTTAACAGTGTGATGAGACCCAATACTCAAAAAATAAAAAATAAAAATAAAAAAGAGAGAACTGGAGACTGAAAAATAGCTAGCGTTGAAGTCATTACTTTGTACATGTGAGTGTGATTATTTTTTTATTAATAACACTTTAAAGATCTCAATTATACATATCCAAGGCAACACCCGTGTCCAGGGCAATTTTTGATATGTGCTTACAATTTACTGAATGATGACGAGCTACATAGTCATGACCACGATGTAGGCTTTGATTTGGGGTTTATTCATTTAGGGATTTGGATAGTATGGAGAGAGAGAGAGATTATGAACACTAGGGTATATTTGGTAACTGGTTTCTACTCTTATTTTCTGTTTTCAAAAACAATTTTCTATTTTTTGTGACTAAAAAACATGTTGGGCAACTCAAAATAGGTAGAAAACAAAAACTATTATCAAAACTCAATTTGTGAAGGAAACTGAAAACAAGCAAAAGGCTATTTTTAATTTCTAATTTTCAAAAATCAATAAAAACACTTATTTAATTAACTGAAACAAAGTTAAGGCAAGTAGGTTGCATTTATTGTGAATTGATGTCAAGAGTGTGAAAGGAATAAAACAAGGAAAAGATGAAGAAATAAATTAAAGGAGAGGCCATTCGGCCAGTGAGCAAGTGGAGAAGTCCCAGAGAATGAGATTAAGGACAATGCAGTCTTTTTTATAATATTGATTGTGTAACAAAAAGTAATGTACACAATTAATATCGTAAAAAAAATTACGATTACAATTCACAAACACTTAAGGATTGTTTAGTAGTGTATTATAAATAATATTTTTTTAATGTTTTAAATAATTTTATTAATAACACTTTAAAGATCTCAATTATACATATCCAAGGCAACACCCGTGTCCAGGGCAGTTTTGATATGTGCATACAATTTACTGAATGATGACGAGCTACATAGTCACGACCACGATGTAGGCTTTCATTTGGGGTTTATTCATTTAGGGATTTGGATAGTACGGAGAGAGAGAGATTATGAACACTAGGGTATATTTGGTAACTAGTTTTTGCTCTTATTTTCTATTTTCAAAAACAATTTTTTATTTTTGTGACTAAAAAATTTGTTTGGCAACTTAAAATAAATAGAAAACAAAAACTCTCCTCAAAACTCAATTTGTGAAGGAAACTTAAAACATGCAGAAAATTGTTTTCAGTTTCTAATTTTCAAAAATCAATGAAAACACGTATTTAATTTAATGAATTAGTTTCATTTGATGAGTTAGTATTAAAGTTAAAATCCTAGTAACAACATATTTTTGTATTTTCTATTTTTTCCTTCAAAAAACTCTCTTTTTAATTTCAATTAACCAAACATATTTTTTATTTCAAAAATACAAGATTTTTTTTTTCTTTATATTCTCAAAAACAAGTTTTTAAAAATAGAAAACAAAAATTGTTACCAAACATAACCTAATATTTTCATTGTTATTTTTTTTTTTTTCAATTAGGGTATTTCTAATTTTTCATTTCACGAATGAGTAGTTTTGACACTTCTGTACTTTAAAGGGCCCATTGTGTCGTTTTTTGTTAGGCTAACTGGGCTTCAGACAATCCAAAGAAAATTAGGTTCTAAGTGCCCGTTTGGTTCCACATTTTCAGCTCAAAAAGCGCTTTTTGAAAAAAGCCAGTCCTAAATTTGCGTTTGGTCAAGCCCAAAACGCAACTTTTATCAAAAAGTTGCGTTTTGGGCATAGAGCAAAAACGCGACAAACGCTGAAAAATTTTATGGACCTCACGAGGGTCCATAAATGAAAACGCGCAGCTCGCGCGTTTTGGATGGTTACCGTTGCTACGGTAAAATTACGAAAATACCCATTCAATTAGAACATCAACTCTTTCGGAAACAAGAGATCAAGAACAGAAAAAAAAAAAAAAAGAACAAACACTCTTTCGGAAGCAAAGAGATCAAGAACAGAAAAAAAGAAAAAAATTTAGAACAACTCTTTCGGAAAACAAGAGATCAAGAACAGAAAAAAAAAAATTAGAGCAACAACTCTTTCGGATCAACAAAGAGATCAACAACAACAACAAGAAAATTAGAACAACAAAGCAGATCAAGACCCTCCAAATGGATCAAAAAGACTGACGAAAAAAAAAGGGGAGGGAGAGATTTACCGACCATCCAATCTTCCCGATCATCCAATCTTCCCGATGATCCAAGAATAAGAAAAAAAAAATAGAAAAAGAAGAAGGAGAGCTGGTTCCTTCATTCGTTTCGAAGTGCTAAGAGAACTAAAAATAAATAAATAAATAAAGAAGAAGAAGGAGAGCGACTGTTCTGGCCTGAAGTGCTAAGAGGAAAAAAAAAAAAAAAAAAAAAAAAAAAAGAAGAAATAGAGCGACTGTTCTGGACTGAAGTGCTTAAGAGGAAAAAAAAAAGATGAAAGAGCTGTGTGAATGTTCTGGATGGTGCGTGTGGTAGGAATAAAAGAGGAACGAAGGAAAAAACAAAAGAAGGAATAAACAAAAGAAAAGAGTGTGGGTACGTGGGTGGAGGAGAAAAAAAGAGGGAAAAAAAAAAAAAAAAAAAAAGGGAAGGAGAGCCCGTGTGTGTGTGTGTGTGGGGAGAGAAAAAAAATTATATCACAATATTTTTACAATAAATCTTAAAGTAGGTTATTATTAGCTAATATTGGTGAGAAAAAAATAATTTTTTTAGAAAGAGAAAAAATAATTTTAATAGTATGTTAAAATTAAAATTAGTATCAATTTTTATCACAATATTTTCACAATACTTTCATAATAAATCTTAAGTGGTAGGTTATTATTAGCTAATATTGGTGAGAAAAAAATATTTTTTTAGAAAGAAAAAAATTGATTTAAGTATGATGAAAAAATTGATTTAAGTATGATGAAATAATTGATTTAAGTATGAAACAAACTCATATAAAAAAAAAAATATATGAAATAAATTCCCTTATATATACATTGTCCTTTTTGGTCATTTATCCCTCAAAAAGCCACTTTTAACAGTTTTTACCAAACACTCAAACTTTTTCATTATGCACTTTTTAACAAACTTTTACCAAACACTCACTTTTTTGAAACTCCACTTTTTCATTATGTACTTTTACAAAACTTCACTTTTTCATTATGCACTTTTTTAAAAAGCTGAACCAAACTCACCCTAAGTAGGATAATGTAAAATTGTACAATCTTACGATTTGATCCTACACGTGATCCTGGAACCCAAATGATCTTGCACCAATCCTGATCAGTTTGGCTAAGTGGGATTGTTAGATTGTACAAGTCTGCAATTTAAATTGTGATTTTGACAACTTTGTCACCTTCTCACGGTAAAGATCTAGTAGTGATATATTAAAAGGCTTAGTTTAATAGAAAAACAACAATTCAATATATTTGTGTTTGATGTAGCATATTTATATTTATATTTATATTTATATTTATATTTATATATATATATATAAAATTCAGCTACAAAATTGGTTTATACTCTCATGTAAAATAAACAATAATTCATATTTTGAAAATAAACATTGAATTATAGTACTACATATTTTGAAAATCTAACAATTGAATTATATATTGGTTACGTTCTTAATACACATGTCAAATTTTGTGTCAATCGAAATTTTACAAGTATTGAGAATATAAGAAAAATATGTAATCCAATAGTGAATGATTTGTCAAAATTCACTTCTAATAAAAAGATATTAAGATATTGAATAAAATTGTAGTTTAACTAAATTTTGGAGAGAGAGAGAGTACACACCACACCTCACTAGTCATACACTTGCTTAGCGGTGAAGTTGACCTTAAACGGGTTCACGTGCTCTCCAGTTGACCTTGAAGTTCTATCCAACATCTTGGCATCCTTTGGGTTTGGGGTGCAAATATTGGGCAGTAATATGGGCCCACTTGGATTGGATCCAAATTTCGGCCCATCATGAAGGTCACGGCCGAATTAGCCAACCTTTTTTTTTTTTTTTTTTTTTTAAAGAGAAAGACTAAATTAGCCAGCCTGACTTAAAAGATAAATTTACTTTTATGAATCATATTAACAGATGCTTTAAAACAAGGATAGAGTTTATCTACAAAATTAGTTGTAGTTTTAGACTATAAATTTACTTAATATCTTTTATTGGAAATGAATTTTGACAAATCCATCATTGGATTACATCTTCTTCTTATATCCTCCATACTTACAAAATTTCAAGAAAATTAAAAATTAATAACTATGTCATTAATAAATTTTTTAAATTGCAAGTTTTTGTAATTTAAAACTATACACAAAATATAAGTTTATATATCATATAGTAAATAATATTCGATTGACACAAAATTTAACATGTGTATGAAGGGTGTAAAGAATATGTAATTCAACTGTTAGATTTTCAAAATATGTTGTAATATTTGTTTTATTGAGTGAGTTTGTAACATTAAGCTGCAACCAATTTTGTAACTAAACGTTGTCCTTACAATTGTTAGTAAACTATTTTTAAAATATTTTATACCATTTAAAAAAAAAACTAAAAAAAATTATCAAAATATTAACTACTTTTTTTCATTTAAAAATTTTCTTAAAATAACTAAGAGTCTGTTTGAGATCTATTTATTTTACTGAAAATACTATAAATAAAAATAAAAATTAGCTGAAATAGTAAAATAAATTGAATTGTAAAATAAGCTATTTTTTAAGCTAAAAGCTAGATGCGCACTAGATAGAATACGTTAACGTTTTCCAAAATATTTTATTAGGTGTCAAATGACAATGAACCGTGTATGGTTACGAAAAAGATATTGGGAAGCAACCATTTAGACATATCTTTTTATGTGAAAACCAACCATGTGTCAACAGTGCATTTTGACGGCAGTTTGGACATCTTCCTTTTAAAGGTGTCATATATGCATCGAATAAGAGGAGACAATCACAGAAATAGAGTGAGAAAAAACTAGCCAAAATTGACAGATAGAAACTTTCTTTCAGCTTATTGTTGATGATGTTGTGAACGTGATTGGTAGCCTTTGCCAAATTGCCACAAGTGATTAACCAGCTCCCATGTCTCCAAATCTTATCGCATGAAGCCATAAAGGTTAAGTCCTTCTTTTTCATATTGAACCTCTCTCTCTCTCTCTCTCTCTCTCTCTCTCTCTCTCTGTGTGCACTTAAATGTATGAATATTGAACTATGAGTTTAAATCTGCTTTGTTCTGTATATGGGCTGTGCAAGATGTGCCATATATTGGATCTATACTGCCTTTGCTCTTTGGTTCTGAATCGCCATTACATGCAGCATATTGATCAATACAGCTTCTTTTTTTTTCTCTTCTTTTTTTAAGATTTAATATAGAACCATTTGATTTGAAGAAACAAAGTGAAGGTCATGTGTTATGTTGGTTGCCCATAGGTTTTACCGGCTAGAGTCCAAATGGCTCTTCTTTAGATAGATTCTCTATGCTATGATGAAAAAAAATGCAGTTTACTTAATGTTGCCAGAAGTGCAAAGAAATATTTACTTTAATTTTGGAAATTAATTATATTTTTATTGGTCAATTATAATTTATTTTAGGTCTTAGTAAATTATGTTATTACTATGTTATTAATTTCTTAGAGTCAAGGTTTTTTTTTTCTTCAAATTCATAAAATGTTCTTAGAATTTTCACAATGCTTTGGTGCTCATTTCAGCCAACCGTAGATTTTGACTCCTAAGTTTGTTCAACTTCAAGCAATTGTACATGGCAATGCCTAGGTTATCTGTCCTTTGATTTTTATGTTCTATTTTGTTGTTGCATCCATTTTGGTTTTCCCCTGCGTCACATATACAAGAAAAGTAAATGAGAAGTTTGTAATATTACTTTCTTCTTGTTTACCCCTTTTGTGACTTAACACAAAATTGTAGTCTAAGGCTCTAAGCATTAAATTTGTATCAAACAACCAAAAAACTTGGGATGCAAGGTTTCTATTAGCAAAGGCATTTTCTTGTCAATACAGTTCTTTGTGAAGCTTCGTGGAGGGAGTTGTGGGATTGACAAATAGAGCTGGAGCTACCGACAATATCACATTTAATGGTTGGGGTTATGATAGGGTGCATGGATAAAACTTTGATTTACGAAATGTTTTAGCATTCAAAAGTCGTTATAACATATGTAGACACGGTGACTGGTTACCTTCAGTTTCTAAATGGCACACATCCTATGACAAGCAGATTCATTTAGTTGAGCTGTGTTATGCAATGGAGATTGTATCAAGTTTTCAACTGCAATAGCAGGTTTTTTTGCATCTCAACCGTCCAATCCTAGTGCCTTTAGTTGGCATCTCTATTATATAATTTGGTCCAATGGATATGGTCTTTACATGTAGACGTGGCAAAACGGGCGGGTCGGGTCGTGTTCAGGTCAGGTCAATCGGGTTGGCGGGTCAAATGGGTCACGTGTCAAAACGGGTTATTTTTAAACGGGTCAATCGGATTGCAGGTCGGGTCGGGTTGACCCGTATTTTTCAAACAAGTTTTTTTTTTTTTTTTTTTTTTTTTTTTTTTTTTTTTTTTTGCAATTACAAAAACAAATCAATGACAATGTTTAGAAAGAATGAATAAAATCAGTTAAGCAAATGAATTGCACTTAATGCCACTTGTTAATATCCTTCTAATTAAACGTTTTGACTTTTGAGCATAACAAAAATTATTTATAGTCATAAATTCATAATGGAAAAAGTCTTCAATGTTAATAGTTCACTGCCAAAATGCATATAATTACAAGTTTACAACTTCAAAAAGAGATAGATCTTAAAACAAATAAAACAAGTAAGCCAAAGAAAAGTAGCAAGTTATCGGTCTTCTTAAGTGCACATGTTCCTATTGCATTTAAAATAATAGTAAAGTTAGATTATTTAGAAAGATAAACTAAACAAAAAAATATTTAAAAATAAACATAACTTATTAAGTAAAGAAAAATAAGTAAATATTTTATAAAAATTACACCTCAATCTCAATCTACTCGGTGTTGGTAGCATTCAAGATCGCAAATATTCATACTTGTAAATTGTAGCTCAAGTTGACCAATTTCACAAGATCTATTCTACAATACAATATTTTAATATAACTTAATGTACCATGAAAGCAAATCAATAAAGAATTAAAATTGTATAATTATGACTAAAAAAAAATTAAATTACCTTTAAACCCATATAGCTAACTTTTAGTAATTAACGTAGCTAGCAAGAGAACTTAGAGAAGTAGAGGAAGTGAGGAACTCAACTTTCAGGTTTCACTTTTCAGGTTTGTTTGTATAATTGTATTGTGTTTGTGTATTTTGTGCTTTGGCCGAGTGATGGACTACAGCTAGCAAGCTTTGAATGAGTTTTTTTTTTTTTTTTTTTTGGTTGTGGCAGCCTTGGCCGGTTGGCCCTTGACCCTTGTCACTTGTGTAGTGACTTGTCTTGTCTACTGTTAAGCACAGTAGCATTGACGGTGTGATAAATATTGAATATATTATTATTAGTTTTGGTACTTTGTGTTTTATGTACATAGAACGTAATTAAAAAAAAAAAAAAATTAGTGAATTTTTTTTTTTAGCGGGTCGGGTCACGGGTTATCCGGGTCGGGTCGGATTGACCCGCAAAAAATCGGGTCAGATCACGGGTCAACTCGTTTTTATTTCAGGTCAAAAAAATCGGATTCGGATCAAGTATTTTTCGGGTCGGGTCGGGTCAGAAAATTCTAACCCGTATTGCCATGTCTATTTACATGCTGTGGTGTCTCAACTTTTGCTTGTTTCTGTGTAATGGTTGGTACTCTTCAGGTGTTAAAACTTACCTATAGTGGTGGAGCAATTTTAGCCTTTAAATTTAAATGTAACAATTATTGTGGTGCAATAGATATTTGGGGATAAAATCTGCAAAGTTACACATAGATTTCACAACATAAGAACAATAGGCACACCATTCATCATTGTTATTGTCTGTAGATAATGCACAACTACTTGCCTTCATCAAGAGGAAAAATGTGGATACAAAAACCTATCTCACAATCTTTCACTTTAACACAACTTACAAAAAAGTAAACTGCTGCTACCAAACCAAAAAATTCAGATGGAGACGCTGTTGGGAATACCCTTGCCAGTGAGCCCGCCCTCTCTAGTAGTATCGGAGGTGTTAGGATAGAGCAAGGTATAAGGTACATTGACTGGCCCAACCCTGTTCCTCCATCTCTGGTCATTGTTCATTTCATTAATTATTATTTCAATTTCTCTCAGCTTATTTCCAAATTTCTCAAATGCTGCAAGTGGTTCAGCATCTGAAGTCCACTCGGGAGTATCTCTCTGCCCAAGATAAATCTCATCAGTTGAATGCCGGGACAAAATTTCTATCAGTGATACACCGAGGAGGGTTTGAAACTGTGCTGTTATAGTTTTCAGGAAGGCTACTTCAGGTTTTGACTCAAGTTCCGCATACTCAGGGTGCCTGGCTCAGGCATGAAGCGGCGGCTTACAGTTGGGCGATTAGGAAGATAGCCAGCATAAGGGTATTGCCCAAAATTCACAGCTGCATGAAGGGCAGAAGCCACCCATATGATAATGGTGCATGCTTGGATAAGCTCAGCTCGTGTCTTCATCTCAGGCCACCATGGCTCATCTTTCTTGTCACCATGCCCCTCATTGCGGATCTCCATCCACCATGATTGGAGTTCAGAATCATTTCGGACCATATCATCAGTTGGATAGTAGAGAAAACAATATTCACTAACCCAATTCTCAATTGCTGACCAGATCTCTAGCCCATCAACAGCATAGGGATAATCCTCTATCAGAAGTCTGAGGCCATGGCGGCAGCGTGAGTCTGGAACTGCCATTCCTCTAAAATGAATCAAAAGATTCAAAAGTGGATCAAAATTTGTTCTGATAAATATTAAAACTATAGAAATCATTAAAAAGACAGAGCTTTGCACACCTTTTGAGCAGTTCATTAGGTAATGCCTGTTCAGTGAACACCCAGTTCTTATATAAAACAGCAGACATCTCCATGGCGTATTTTGCTGGGAAGACTGTTCGCTCAAGCACCCCACCAGCATTGATGAGGATCTGCCGAGCCAAGGCATTTATATTCATTGTGTCCCGGAAATGGGGATGCAAAAGCTTATGTATTGGATGAAGCACACTCAGCTGTCTATTTGTTGCAATTACAAATGGCTCTATTACAGCATGGGTGTTCAACCTGCAAATAGTCAGAAGCATTTAGATATCCTTACTAGATCACAGTCAAGTTTCTACCTTTTGTTATCATGCAGTAATTTTCTTAGGCATCATACCAGTGGCTAATAAGCTGGTGGTAGCCAGAATCATTAACAGCAGCATAGGCTTTGGCCAGCTGCCACACCGAACCTTCAACACCTTCTTCTGCTGGAGTGAAAACTTTACTGACAGCACCATGGCGTTCCCCCTGTGGATGTGGCAAGCTTAACTCAATTGCTAATGGCTTCAGTGTCCCATTATCTTGCAGTAAAAGGAGCGTTCTGGTGGCATAAGTCTTTGTGGTGGTTGAGTTTATTCTCATCAGGTATGGCATTAGTGCATCATGATGATCTAATATAAACAGCCTGTTGTTTCTAATTGCCTAGAACAAGAAAATAGAAATTGGTTATCAATGTAGAACAGAGTATAGTAACATATTTTCGATGTCATATTGGTTTTATGATGTAGATATAGTCAAAAACATGAAGAATGATCAATACTTGATCTACAGTCAGCCCATTCAGGTTCTTCTCTATGTGTTCTTCTGTTATTGCACTGTTTTGATTCCCATATTCTTTAGGGTCTAGATTGCTGGTTGGGGGGAATTCCTGCAGACAACATTCCAGAAAAATGTTGAAGCAAAAAACCATTTACATCATTTAACAACTTAACCAACAAATTTCTATTTACTTGGAGGCGGCTGATGATAACAGGGTTGACTCCAGCAAGCATTTCTCGTCCAAACTCTTCATCAGTCCTCCAAGCAGACTTGTCCTCTACAATTATACCATTAAAAGCTTTATAATTGTAGTTAAATAGTTTAAAAACTGTGAAGTTTTGGGTATCTAAGATTTTAAAGGATCTAATGTCGAAACAGAGAAAAGTTAGGCATACCTTTGATCACATCAGGCATTGGGAACTTGAGGAATCGCTCACCATCATTACGAACGAGTTCCTTCAACAGCTCCCAAGGAATGCGTTCCCTAATTTTACTGACTGTATGTCCATTCGGTAGCTTAAGCCCCCCTTCATAGAGCTTAATTACATCGTGGAAACTGTCAAACTCGTTAATGGTTTTGTCACATAAAGATGAAAGCTCTGGGAGCAATATCTGTACAAGGGACTTCAGTGCATAGGCAAGAAAATCTGAGAACTTCAAGTGGCCAAACCGCTCATCTCTTGGAACATAAATGTCTAGACTTATAAGTGGCAATCTGCTCTCACTATCGGGATCTGTTACAATGAGAACATTAGGTTGCTGACACAAAATTATCAAAATCAATTCTTCTAGGACACCTAAAAATCATTCTATCATAACAACTTTATGTCACTCAAAATTCTAAAGTCATTGAAGGAGCTCAAACCTCCAGTTTATATTAGTCACAGCATTTGGAAACTGAAAAATTGAATAGAATTGAGAGTGCTAACCTTTTTTTGTTGGTTTACGTCCAGTTCTTCCTCTTCGGGGATATGGGTACTCCTTTGTTCCACCAAGAACAGGGCGTGCATAATCTTTACCTTTATCTGGACTTCCCAAATCATTGTAGTAAGCATAGTCATAGACTCTGTCCCACTCCTTAAGCTCCCCTGTTCCATTTCCACGCAGATTTGCCAGTTCTTCTTCCCTATACTTGCGTAACAGCTCAGGTGTTTGACATGGAAGGTAGGCCTAGTACATAAATAAAAAGTCTGTTACTTCATTGAAACAGGATCATAGTGTTGTCCTAGGAACGAAAACTAATCTTAAAAGGTTATTTCCCTATTTATTTGGTCCACCATGTCAATCAAGCAGCCAGTTACCATTTTGTATGAAGTTAACTTTTGAGTCCTGTTTAGATTTTAACATAGCTACATTACCAAAAATCATAACGTGCTCAACAGAATCTGAATCCTACACATTAACAAGGACTGAAAATACCAGCCGATCTACATGGAGAAAGAGAAATGGAATGGTAATTTTGGCAAACCAAAATGGAAGCAGAATATAAGCTTCCAACTTCGGTAGAAAGGAAAAATCATGATAGAAAGCACTACCTAGTGGGCTACGTATGATGCTACAAAGGTTACTCATTAGGTCTAAGCATCATGTTTTGGAAGAATGTACGATTGTATTTGTAATGAATTAATGATAGCACAAAGAACATAGTTTAGATTTATAATGGAGCAAACTTTGTTCCACATAATAATGAGTAATTTTTAGGACACAATATTTTCTAACAACTTTTTCAAAATTGCCCACATGGTTTGTTGTGGTTGGACCAATATCATTTTTATCTAGGTCCACTACCGACACCAATTGTGAAACAATTGTAACAAGCTATGTCAGTAGTTATGAAAAAGGTTGTGTACCTAGCTAAACTTATTGCTTTAAGAAATCAAAACCAAATTACCTTGTTTGAGAAGAATACGCGATTGTATTTGTAACGATGTGCAGGGTAAACCCAAGAATTGCAAACGAAATGCACACGACCATGCCCAGGAACATCTTCTAAGGTGACTGTCCTAAGGTAAAACTGGCTGTGATGGTGGTTTCTTACAATGATGGCCCCAGGAACACCCATGGACTCATCCCAGTCAAATGAAATGGTGAATACAGTTTCAACTGCTGTTAATGGAGTGATTGTTGTAACCCATTTCTCCAAATGCGCCACCTTTCCAAGCTTCCTTGCAATACATTTGCTAAACACACATGTAACAAGATTTTTAGTTTCTTAGCACTATTAATCTTCACAGCTGTTTTATCATTGAATTTTACTTATCAAGATCATCAAAGACAATGCTAGGAAGTTGTTCAAAAAGCTACTTGATTGAAATTTAACTATGCTAAACTGAGCTTAGATCCCAATTAATTGAACTGAATTTACTTACAGCTAGACTGAGCTCTGAACCCAAGTGATTGAATTGGACTAAATGATTCTTTTTAATAAAATATTTGATTTTAGTTATATTAATCTTTTTTGGCCTTTAGTCCTATCATATGTAAAGCCATAATATATATCCTGATAATCATTTTTTTTTTTTTTAACTTATAACTTCTACCTATGCCATCTCTGATATTAACAAAATTCAAACTTTCATTAGTTTAAACTTTGATGACTGGTAAGAAATAAAATTACAATGTCTGTACTAGAAAACAAAATAGAAGAATGCTTAAAAAAGAAGGCATTTGGTGTTTGATTTGAAGGTAATGCTTTTGGCTTCATCGAAGGACTAACATGACAAAGTCACACTCATATAACTTAATAATTAAGTTAAACAGAGAAAGAGTTAGAGAAAGAGAGAAAGACGGTAACCTGGGTCAGGATGAACAGAGCTGATGAGTTGCATGGACACACCCTTGCCCAACAACTCATGAATCCGATCAATAAACGAAGCTTTGATATCTTTGAAGTCCAACACGTTCTTCTTCATTAAAACAACAGTCCCTTTTACTTTCTTTCTATCTCCCACCTTGTGATTGTGAATATTCTTCTTCTTGGTCTTGCCACAAAACATTTCTATTATTTTCTTTACCATCTCTGAACTGGAACAAGAAGCCATCAAAGAAGGACTGTTAGCTTGAAGAAGACACTCTTCTTTGATATTGGAAATAAGAAACAAGAAATGAGAAATGAGAGAGACAGAATCTTTGGAGAGATCGACTACAGGAGAACCTGCACTGCTCTAGTTTGGATAGCTGGAATATAATTATATAAGCAGTACTTTTTTGTCTGATTTTTGTTTTTATTTTTATTTTTTTTTTTCACTTGAGTCCTTGACCTGAGAAAGACTTTGGGTCTAAAACTATAATTCTGTATGAATACAATGTAGCTCTAGCTCCATCTATGCGGGGCTTCAAATAGTGATGATGCCAACTGTATGGTGGGGTCCCAAAACGAATTTCAATCTTTATCTTTTTATTAATGAATAATTAAAGGACCTGATTCGGCATTCGCAACCATATTTGGTATTTACTTTTGGAATACAATACCAAAAAAAAAAAGTTTTTTAGTCTATTTTGTTAGCAAACAATAATTTTTTATATCTACGTGCCAATTGGTTGGTCTCTTTCACACATGCCCTTTCGATTTTTTATGTGGCCATTGATTCATCTTAGCAGTTAGACTTATACCACTGCATTAGTATATGCGAATAAAGTTGGAAGAAAGACAAATATAGATGGTACATGGCCTCCTTTCTCTTTGTTTAACTACATGTAGTTATGGCCATCTAAAATATATTAATTATGAGAATAGACTTTGAAATCTACGTCTAATAATCATCTACCAGTGAAGGAATACTAAGATATGTGAATATAGCTTGGAGAAGACAAATATGGTGGATGGCCTCCTTTCTCTCTCTAAAATACACATGGTTATATACTTTGACCTTTTGCCTATAATAATTATTTAATTTGTGTTAGGACAAATTTTAGTTACAAAATTAGTTGTAGTCTAAGATTACAATATTACTCAATATCATTGACATTAATTATATATTTTGAAAATCTGACCGTTAAATTACATGTTCTTTACGCTTTTAATACAAATGTCAAATATTGTGACAATTAGATATTATTTACTATATTATCTATAAGATTATATTTTATGTATAATTTTAAATAACAAAAACTTGCAATTTAAATAATTTTTGATGACATCTCTATCTTTAATTTTCTAGAAATTTTGCAAGTATGAAGGATATAAGAAGAAAATGAAATCTAATAGTAGATTTGTCAAAATTTACTTTCAATAAAAAAATATTGAATAAGGTTATAGCTTTATGTTACTATCAATTTTATAGTTAAACTTTATCTTTGTGTCATTCATGCATTATCCCTTGAATTTCAAGCATATATTTGGTCCCAAGTAGTTATGCATCATGCTATAATTTAAGGTTTTCATTTTTTTTTGTAAGGATAATTTGAGAATAAGAAGAGAGAAAAATTGGGTCTATAAGCGTATTTGTTAAATAAATCCATCCAAGAAGAATATTTTTATATAAATCAAAGGTCTCAAAATAACCATCCTAATATCTAATTAACATGAAAATGATTTTGTTGAATAGAGATCGGTAGATCCACATTTTTGTTAATTGGGTAAAATATTTATTTTGGTTACACTCACAAAAATTCAAATTTAGCCTATACATTCGAATTCTTTGATTGTTCGAACTTGTACGGGTGAAATTTATTTGTTGAGACATCAACTTAATAATCATCTCTTTCTCTCTTTTTTTTTTTTTTTTCTTTTTTGAAAATTCAATAGTTGGGACTTGGGAAATAGAGGAGTTTGAATTATGAATGTCTCTATTGGAAATGCCAAAAAGTATCAATTAGTTGAGTTACAAACTCTTGGCAATAATCTCCTCATATTTGACTCCTCCAAATTGTCTATATATATAATTAATGGACGAATGGGTACATAAAATAATTTATAAAAAACACTCAAAATATACTATTCAGCCAAAAAAAAAAAACACAATATAACTTTGTAGGGGATTTCTATTTGATTAAAATAATAATGAGTATTAATACTTTACAAATATTTCATCGCCAATAGTTTATATTTCGCAGTAACTTGTAATATGGGAAGTGTCATCCTATACACCAACTCCATCAAATGAGAAAGACATTTTAAAGCAAGTTGCATTTGTGAACATAAATGAGATTAGGTTATGTTTTAAGTTTAATTGAAAGAGTATGCAGGTAGAAAACTTAGAATTTTCTAATTGTTGAATAACAATCTATTGGGGTGAATTAAATGAGTCACAAGAATCTTCCTTGTGTAAAATTATAGTAATCAATGGGATTTTAATATTTGTCTTGAGCCTAATGCAGTATAAACTTGACTTTGCTCATACCATTACCCAACTTAACTAGTAGCTACTCAAAGAAGATGAACAATCACAACTCACAAGAAAATGTGGATGAAAATTGTGGGGCACAAGAATTCATGTACGATACCTATGCCACGTGTCATATCCATGGCCAAGGAGCCCATTATCGTGCCAAAGAGGCCACATGCTCGGACAGTAAGACCACGTCAATGGCACATTGCCAAAGGAGGTCCTTCCATTGAGAAAAAGTTTTGGAAAGGGGGTTAGCTTTGACATGACCGGAAGGATGGTGGCTGCCCCCACATTCAATACATCCCACCAAACCTCCTGGCTGCATTTATGTGGAGAAAACTCCTGAATAGTGCTGTCTTAACCACCGCAACTCACAAGGGATTTGGGAAGGTGTCTGATAGAACAAGCACTCAAGTGGTGGACTAAGCAATCAACAAATAGAGGGATAAGATTGCCTGAATGGAGCTACATAATGTGAGAGACCTTCCAAAGGGCAAGGGATTGGCGGAGAAAACACCATAATCGTAATCAAATCTAAGAGAAATATATTCAAGAGCTACTCTCCTCGGACATTGCCGAGGAAGAATTTCTGTGCATTATATTTGTCTATTCACCGTTTTTCCTTGCTCTCTTATCCTCTTTAGCCCATTAAGGCTGTCGTCCATTTCATTGAAGCCTACCTTTTTAACCTACTCTCTACAAATTTATTGTATTGGGCTCTTTAGGCCTTAATCTATTCATTCTTTGGACTTAAGCACCAAAGCCCGCCCCTACAAAAATAATTGGATTTACTTATCGGTGGAACAGTTGTTTTGGTGTTTTGTAGTCAAATAGTTCTTCATAATTTCAAATCAACCATACTTTTTACATTTTATGAAAATTCAGTGATAGTATCCAATAGATAACTTTCTCGTTCCCATATCTATTTATTAGTGAATGTAAGAGCATCCACAGCAGTTGAGCTAAAAATTTAGTTTTTTAGCTCCACCAAAAGTTACTTTATCTATTTTAGCTATACACATACTACAATAGTGGATCTATTTTAGCTTATAACACAATAAAATAATATAAACATCAAAATAAAATAATATAACCATTACAATAAAATAATATATCTCACTCCAAAAAAATCCACAAAGACCAACCACAACCACCTTTACCATCAGCCACAACCACAACCACCACCACCACCACCACTAGTCCACAGCAAAAAAAAAAAAAAAAAAAAAAAAAAAACCCAAATCTGCAATCTTTTTCTCAACCCGGATCAAACAAAATCACCAATCACAGACAATATAAAAAATCACTAAGCACAACGTCGGCGAACAAGCACTCCGATCGGCAACGTGGGTCCGAGGCGGATGGCGGTGGGTCCGAAGCTAAAAGAGTTGATCGGCGGTTGGTCCGAGCTATCGGCCGCTTGGGACGACGTTGAAACAGACGTTGATGATCGATGGCGACTATCGAGTCCGAGCTAAGTAGCGACTTGGGAGGCGGATGGTGGATGGCGGTGACGTTGACGATGGTCAAGCCGGTGGCGGTTAGAGTGAGCTTGAGACTTGAGCTTGAGTGAATGGAAAGATTTGAGCTTCAGTGAATGGAGAGACTTTGAGTGAATGAGGAGAGAGTGATTGAGACCGGAGTGAATGAGAGAATGAATAAAAAAAAGAAGCCGGTGAATAAAAAAAAAAAAAAATTTTAACTTCAAGCTACAGTGCACATCTATCTATAGATGTGCACTTTAGCAAATCAACTAAAAAATTTAGCTATTGCTCCACTGCTGCATGGGGTTTTTTTGTGATTTGGCACATCTAAAATAGCAATATAGTTATTTAACTCCACTACTGTAAGTGCTCTAAAGAGATATCACATGCTATTTTACTATATATAAAGGCTACATCTTCACGTTTGAATTTTTTAATTTTTAAAGCTTCAAGGTCTGTTTGGGATCCACCTGATGTGCGTTTGGGTTAGGATTAAAAATTAAAATTATTTCACTATTTAGCTTATTTTTGCTACTATTTATGGGTCTCACTGTACTATTTCAACTAATTTTTACCTTTATCTACAGTACTTTCAATAATAAATTTTCAATTTCAACAAAATAAGCGGTATCCAAACACACCTTTATTTTGCTGAAATTGAAATTTTTTTTTGAAAAATACGATAGATAGAGGTAAAAGTTAGCTAAAACAGTACAATAGGATCTATAAATAGTACTAAAAAGTGCAGTGAGCCCATAAAATAGTAGCAAAAATGAGTTAAATAGTAAAATAAACTGGCAAAAAAAAGTTATCCAAATTGACACTCAATCTAATTATTTACCCGTCCTTCCTTAGTTACCAAAGTTGAGAGGAAAAAAAAAAAAAAAAAAAAAAGGGAAAATGAAAGAAAGCAAATTAGTAATTAATTAATCCCTTTCGTATAACAAAACAAAGATTGTAGTTTTCGCAAGGGAGACAAGCAATTAGATGCAACCAAAGAATCATGATTGATGAGTGCCGTGTCATAAAGTATATTTCAAATCTATAAGTCCATAACTAAAATTTTTTTGCAGTTTAGTGATATTGTATAACTATTTTAAGAGGAGAAACTTAGTTCAAGCAAAAAAGGAAAAAAAAATCCATAATTTAATACTTTTATTGTACTCAAATTGTCCTTGAGAAACCAAACATCCATTTGCCTTTTCTTTTTTTTTTTTATGTGTTTGGGTTAGGATGAAAAATAAAAATTATTTCACTATTCAACTTATTTTTGCTATTATTCATGAGCTCCACTACATTTTTTTAATACTATTCATGATCTCACCGTACTATTTCAACTAACTTTTACTTTTATCCGCAATATTTTCAGCAATAATTTTTTAGTTTTGACAAAATAAGCGGTATCCAAGCACATTTGTTTTTTTAAAAATTAGATAGTTGGGGCTGGAGATGGAGGACCCATTTGCCTTTTTGATTTTTAATAAAAGTATTGTGGTTTATCTTATAGATAAGTGTAGGGGTGAAATTCCCAAAATCAACAAATGGGCCTGGGGACCCACACGAAGCCTAACCATGACCCAACGGGGAATAGGGGCCCAAGTGACTTCTCGCCCAACCCTGTTGAGCCCGGTTTGATCTAAAAGACGTCCGAGGAGGAATGCTTCCTCGGACACACGAATATGGGCCCAATGTGCGTCCCCTCCACAGTGAAGAACCCATCCAGGTGAACGTGGATAGTAGGGTGAGCCTCACACAGCAAGAAAGAAGAAAATGTAAGACATCAAGGAGAAGCCACAACTGTCGCATTAAATGCAAGAAAGCTACTTTTTCAGCCGCATTAATGTGGAGAAGACAGGCGAACAGTGTTACATTGGCCAATGCAACTCACAGAAAGATAAGGAAGATGTTCGATGGGACAGGCACTCAAGTGAAGGTCCAAATGGTTAATAAGTGTAAGATCCTTATCAATTTAAGGAGGCTATATAAGAGAAGAAGATCCCCATGAAGAGGGGATCGGAGAATTAAGAAAAAAGAGAGAGAGAAAGGTGAAAGAACTCTGTAATCAGTAAACAGAGCAAGAGGTGCACTTATATGTCTCCTCGGACCGATATCCCATTAAACGTAAATGGAATATTCTCACGTTCAACATGTTGCATGGCGTACATCTAATCGGCGTTCACTTCATCTAGTCCTAGCTCAGTAACCCACTCTCTACAAATTTATTGTCCGAGGACTTTTAGGCCAGAACCACTTACTTCTCGGGCCTAGGCACCAAAAGCCGCCCCTACAATAAGCATGCTACAAGTAACACATTTATCAGTCCCATTATTAATAGTAATTGCATATTCCTCCTCACCCAAGAGAGAGGTAAATATGTGCAAGGAATGATGCCGTGGCAAAATGGAAATGCTTTCTAATGGAAGACTTCATTTTATAATGAAGTAACGCTATGAGCATAATATTCTTTACAACTATATATATGACTTGTTTTAATTATAGTAATACTACATCAGTCATTGACACAATTTTTATTATGCTAATCATAACATACTACATTAATGGTTGTAAAAAAATAAATAAAAAATTTATTTCCAAATACCTAACATGTCACCTCCAAAACTATCACATTAATTAACCCTTGTTCTTCACATAACAAAAGTCATATTAAGTATAAGGACAAGTTTTGCTCCCAAGCCCAAATTGTAG
Organism: Quercus dentata; assembly: GCA_028216015.1. Classification (NCBI taxonomy): domain Eukaryota; kingdom Viridiplantae; phylum Streptophyta; class Magnoliopsida; order Fagales; family Fagaceae; genus Quercus; species Quercus dentata. The sequence continues at coordinate 3,354,252 of CP116449.1, forward strand.
GTTAATGGCCCAAAGAGCCCAAAATAATGAATTTGTTAGAGAGTGGGCTTAAAGATGAACTTTTAATGAGTTAAAAGGGTAATGATCTTGGTAGGTTAGTTATTACTGGAAAAAATAAAACAAACAATTTTGAGCAAGAAAAGTTCTCCTTGGTCAAGTCCGAGGATGGTCTGTTCTTATATATTTCTCTCAGACTTATACAAAATTACGCTTATTAAGTATACAATGATTTTTTCTTAGATTTTCTAATAATTCCCTTTGTAATGGGGTTCTTCTCCTTTATATCCCTCCTTTTCTCTCATCTCAGCCTTCCATGTGTAGGCTTGATTGCTAATCTCCTTGATACTTGTCCCATTAGCACCTTCCCGAAATTTTTGGAGATAACTGTAAGCCTTGAAAGTTCTTGTTCAAATATCACCTCCACATTAATGCGGCCAAGGGATTAGATGCAGAGCATTCAATATGGTGGTAACAGTTTTCTTCTCAAATATTTCTCAACTCTCTTTTGTCTCATCTCTTTCTAATATTTATCCTTTCAAGCAAGATTGTCCATTGCTCTGTTCTTGATGGATGGTCAGACCATTTGACCTCTACTCTGCTTTGCCAAGGAGGTGTTTCTCCTCAGACAACATCCCCAGCTCCTTGTGACCAGACTTCTTCCACGACCCATAAATCAGTATGCCTTTGTTAGTATTTACCTATCCTAGGGTTATATGACATCCTTAGGCACGGCCCACGGCCCAATACCTATATATGGGCCCTTCATCCCTACATTAAGTATTATAAATTTTTCAATAAATAAATTTGACACAACTAATAATTTAGTGATAAAATTGAGTTGCACCACATCTTACTAGCTGATATGTAAACTTTATAAACAGCTAAAAAATATAATTTAAAAAATTATTTATTATTTAATTGGTGTTGATACCAATAGTTACCCTATTTCCCATAAATAAAAAAAATAGTTACCCTATTTTCTACCCAAAAAAAAAAAAAAAAAAAAATAGTTATCCTATTATTATATTAGTAATACTTTTATCTTTTTTCTTAAAATAAAGAATAGTTACCCTATTGAAATAACAATGTTTCCCTCTTTTTTTAAATTTATTTTATTGATGTTGCCCTTGTATTTGGGTGAGCAGTATCTCTTATCTAATTGAATAGCTTGCTTTTGTTTTTGGGTTTTTTTTTTTTTTTTTTTTTTTTTTTAGAAGCATCCAATTGAATAGTTAACCCCTTCTTTTATGAAAACACATGTAATTTCATTAAATGAAGATAAATTAAATAGTTAACCCAATTTCGTAGTGCATTGGTGAATGAAACTCTACGGCCCAGAAATCAGGGCACATGGCAGTTGGATTCTTTCAAACAAAAATGTACCAGCTAGCACAATTGAATAGCTTGCTTTTGTTTTTTGGTTTTTTTATTTTTTATTTTTTAGAAGCATCCAATTGAATAGTCAACTCCTTTTTTTTAATGAAAATACATGTAATTTCACTAAATGAAGATAAATTAAATAGTTAACCCAATTTCGTAGTGCATTGGTGAATGAAACTCTGCGGCCCACAAATCAGGGCACATCGTAGTTGGATTCTTTCAAACAAAAGAGTACCAGCTAGCACAATTGATATACCTTTGCCCTTTACCCCACCCCACGAATTAATAGAAGGTGCCCTAAAAGATGAGAAAAAATAGACCCAACCATAATTCATAAAAGTGCCAGTGTGATCTCCAGATTCTCCACAACCACAAACATATAAAATCAAACAAATTTTGGACTTTTATCAGCAATATCATGATAAGAGATGAGACAAAACTTTTTCGTTAATTGAAAAATACATATTATCAAAAGGATATATATAAAGATAATTGATTAAATAAAGCTCAAAAGTAGACTATTTTAATTAAAAACGTGATAGTTGCAATTTTTTTTAATATCCTACACTGTAGATCAAAATATAAAAACATAGGGGAACTCCAAAAAAAATAAGAAGCAAGATGTGGAAAGCGAACTCACAAACACTGCTAGTTTAATATATTACTTTGTCTTTTATATATATAAATATATATATATATATATATAAATATATATATATATTAAACATGTATGTTTCATATATGGGACTTGTTGGGCATGCATCTCACTTGGAATGTAAAGCATTCTTTTCGATTTTGTACTAAAAACTCATTTGCCAAGCGAGTTTTAGTCCTTGACAGTCCTATAACAATCAAACTAGATGTGAAGCGAGTAGGTAATTATTTAGTATTGTTAGAGTACAATAATGTGATACAATTTCTTTAATTCACATAACAGTATAAATCTTATTAATATTAAGTCTTATTAATTAAATTCATGATAACATCTATCATTTATGTAAGAAACTAGTACCACATCGTTGTACTGCGAGAATGCTTAATAATTTTGTAAATAAAGCCAACATTCAAAGCAAAGCCTACAATTCATTTACTAGAATAATTACGTATAATCCTCTGGATTAGAATTACTATCCGTGTATATATAATTGAAATATATATTGTATGGAGTACAGGCATAACTCACCGCCACCTTCCCTCATTGAGTGGTTTTTATTTCTTGTCATGAAGCATTTGGATTTATCTGTTTAATTTGCAATGTCCGTTAGCATTTTTTTATTTTTTTATTTATAATAATTTGGAATTAAGATTACCAATACAGCAATACTTCCATATATGTCACCAACTGTTTGTGGTTTCCTTTAAAAACACTGAATTCCATGAAGTTTTTAGGGTAACATCCAACGTCCCTTGACTATTATTTTTGTGTAACTCGTAAAAGAGTAATGAAAACATAAATTGAGTTATTCATATGATGACACTTTTTTCGTTTTATTTTCACGTAAAATACTATCACAAGGAATGTTTGATACTACACTCCAATTCTTAAGAAGTTTGGTGCTACATTATTAGCAGCTTAGACATAAGACAATACAAAACATGTTTTGTGTTTAACGCGAAAACTACATATGGGGTTAGTATTTTTTTCCCCAGTTGTTTTTAGATAATTAAACACAATTTTTTTATTCAATGCATGAAACACAAATGTTGGATGCTTTTCTTCTAAACAAACGATTGAGAGTTGCATACTTTTTGGGGTGGCAATGTTCCTTTTATGATGTGGTGAGACATGACACACGTACACAAACGATTAATAGATAGTTAGATATGCTTTTGTAGTGGTATTTTGGGTTAAGTAATGTGTTTGAACTTGGTGAAGAAATCTAATTAAGTGTGTGTATTTAACAATTAGTTTGTTTCTTAAAAAAAATAGTTAGATACGCTTCTTTTAATCTAAGATACCCGTGCTCTTATCAATCAAGCCGTAGTATATAAATATATATATATATATATATGGAAATTGTCTTAATCAGTTCAAGTAAATATAACTTTTAAGGTAAGTATATTCAAGCATTCATTTCAGCCATAACTACTGACCTTTCTTTCATTCTGAGATTGACAATTGTTCACTACCAAAAAAAGAAAACAACAATGCAAAACAAAACTGAATTCCACACACGCAATGAACACCAAAAGTGTAGCTCTTTTACTATTAAGAAGGAAAAACAAAATGTTTCCCTCTTTTATTCTATGATGCCTTAAACTTCATCAAGATTATGTGCTAAGGTATTGTAACAAGATTACAAGAAGATAATATATGAAAGAAGTGGATGATAACTTTTACGTAAAAAAGGGCAAATTCCACTTTAACTTAATAATATTAGGTCGATAGGGAAGCATCTAAATAGTAAAAAGTAAAGACCACAACTTCTAGATATACGAAAACTAATCTTCCAATTTTGACACACAGTCACACACTGGAGAAACAAGGATTGGGTCTTTCACTTTATGTCATTTTCATATCTATTTTTGCTTTACTCAAATCCCTTTCTTATAAATTGGAAAGGACAAAGAAATAGAAGAGATCTGTGTATCACTTAATGTAATTTTAACTGGTAATCAATCTTTACCTAACAACAAGCTGTCATGCGTCTTGATATTTAACCTTCAAATGAATCAAATATAATCACAATGAGTTGGGTCAGGTCTGATGAGTAATGAAGTCTTATTATGTAAGCTAGTAATTAAAATCCCTGGCTATAGGCTAATTACGACAAAAATGCTAGCAAGTATGATTAGGATAATTACGGGGACAAACTCATCAGGATGGTCCACTTGATTTTTCATTTGATTAGTTAATGGCAACAAAAACAAGAGCTTTGAAATTGAAAAGTATTTAAACTATACCATGCATGATACACGACTTGATAAAGTAATATATGTCACTAAGAATCGAAAGTAAGGGTCAAGTGACTCAAGTCAAATCTTTGATTAGTTGGCCTTTTGCAACTTGTTTTTTTGGGCTTGGTCTGGTATAGTGGATTTTGGTTTTGCATGATTAATATATTGTGGAATGCATATAGTATAAAAATTAAGAATAAAAATAAAGCTAAATTTTATTTACCATTTTTCTATTAATTGCCATGTCAAATTTCAGGTACCTTTTTGATTTTTTGTTTTTCTAAGTCAATTTTTATCAGTTTATTTACAATGAAATTATCCTAATTGATCAAATATTCTCATCTCTGAGTTTATGATACTCTTCTTTACTTCTTTGCCATGCAAGGAATCAAAGGAAAGAGGAAAAGATATGAGAATATGGAATTACAATATATAAATGTGAGCACAATATATTATTCCCTAAGGCTTCAACCGCTCCAACCGAAAGAAAGAAAAGGCAATATAAAAGCACACCGAAGACCTTCCTCCCTAGCTATTACAAAGGAAAAAGAAGAAAGAAAAGGAAGATTAGAAAAAAAAAATTCTTAGATATATTCTATGCTTTAGCAGGTATGAAAGTTTTAGTATAATGCATCTAAAAAGAAAAATGGATAACCAGTACTTTATCATATTCATGATACTTAATTAAAAGTCTCAAACCCCAATAAGGCAATATAACCGAAGGATGCTTAAATTAATTGAGTAATAGACCATAATAATCAAAGCTGGGTTTATTATTCTAAATCTAAACCTCTACAAAAAGTAAAAGGTTAGGGTTTTTTTTTTTTTTTTTTTGTGGGGAGGGGGGGTGTTTAATATCAAAGTAAAAGGTTAGGTTAAGGTCACACCAACACGCACAGCATGCTTTTCACCTAATTAATCACACATTGCCATATTAATGTCAAGATGGGCCACGTTAGTGTCTAATCTAGTTTTTTTTTTTAAATCACATCTTTTACTGGGCCTGTGAGCTCATAACGGGTCCAACCTCCCACGTAAATGTTTCAAAAATAGGAAGTTCCACAAATATAACAGATGCATGGCCTTAATATATATATATATATATATATATTTTAGAGAAGTGGTTTTAAAAAATAACTGTGAACACTGAACGGTAATACGGTATAACCAAAAGACGAATGATGATAAATTAATGTTGCAGCCAAAAAAAAAAAAAAAAAAAATGAACGCTCATTAAACAATTAGAATTAAAAAGTATATTTTTAAAAATGATTTGATTAACGGGTACTTTTAAGACATTTGTTAATAAACTATTTTAGAAAAAATTTAAAAGAGATGATCAGTGGAGACAATGAGACAGGACGATATGAAATCAGAGGGAAGGGCATTAATGTTTGAAATCAGGATTTGAATGAAGAGATCTCTGCTAGCACCTCAACTCCAAGAAAAGAAGATTATAAATAAAATCCGAAACCTATGCTCAGGAAAACGAAGAAAAATAATAGATAAATACAATAAGTTAATGACACAGAGGGGCAGTGCCAAAACACATGGGAAGGAAAGGACCCCTTAAATGATTTTGCCTTGTGCTCCACATTGTGCAAGTGGAGACACATGGACCAGTCTAAATATGAGTGCCAAATCGACTAAAATAAAGGGATTGTTGGTAAACTAATCTATCTAGTTCGATTTTCTTACAACATAAACCTGAAATAAAATAAAAATCAAATCAAAACATTTCATTTTATATTCAATTTGTTTGGACTTAAATTATAACCAGTCATCAGCATGCAATTTTTTAAATTCTGTTTATCTAAAATATTATTTATCATAATTAATTTTTAACTATTTTAGCACATGCGTACGTATTAGTATAGTATATAATCCAAATTTCATCGTCAAAGCCAACATTTAATATATTAAAAATAACAATGAAAAAACTGAATTTTCTCATAAATATTGGAGGTAAAATATATTTCTGGAAATTTTGAAAGAAAAAAATAAAAATTTTAAAATGAATTTTGCGACTCATGAGAACATGAATGTGAAAAAACCAAATTTAAAAAAGCAGTTTTTGTTTTGTGAAAGTATGCATGTGTATAAGAAAATTTGTAAACTTTTTCTTTGTTTTTGGAATTCACATATGATTAACGAACTAAATCTGAAACCAGTTTAGGATAGGACTAGATTTCCAAATTTGAAAAAAAATAAAATCAAATTTAAAAAGAAGTTTGTCAATTATGGGTCCGTTTGGATTGAACTTATTTTTGCTGAAACTGAAAACTAAAAACGTACATCGTAGCAAAATAATTTTTAAATGTGTGAATAGTACCGTGAGACCCATTTTTAATATTTTTTAATGCGTGAACAGTCTTTGCTGATGCATGAACAGTGATTTTTGACTCTGCACTAAATTCATGTGATTTTACTGTTCATGGGTTAAAAAAAAAAAAAAAACCCAAAACATCAACGCAAACGCGCAAAACGCATAATCCAAACGGTTACTATAAATACTAATTAAGAGTTGGACTGGTTTTTCTCAAAAAAAAAAAAAAAAAAGAGTTGGCTTCGTTATATGAAACGGCAGACATTTCTTACTTGTTCAAAACCATCATGATTACTTAATCTCCCTCAAGTCTTCTTTTTTTTTTTTTTTTTTTTTTTTTGAGAGAGAAAAAAAAAAAAGTTTCAATCTATAACATCCATTCTTGATTAAGGTGTCAATTCAAGTTAACGGGTCGGGTTTGTGTTGTGTCGAGGTATGAGTATTCGACTAAATGACTCAACCTGAACCCTACCTATTTAATAATTATGTCATGATCCTTCAATTCTAACCCGACTGTTAATAAGACAGGTTGACATGATTCAACCCACTTGACACACTTAATAAACGGGTTGTGTAGGGCTGACGCAAATGTGACACAATCTATTTTAACTTGCTTAATATTAAATATAACATCCATCTAGAAATTTTTTTTTTTTTAAAAAAATTTACATTCCAAAAGTAGTGCATACACTTCAAGTCTTCAACCCATTTCAATTTCTAATTATATTCCTTGTAAATTTTTGTAATTACTCACTTTTCTTTTTAAGTTTAAAATATAGGTTGGATATAAAAGTTATTTGACAAATTTAAAATAAAATGACTATTTATTTGTTATATGAGTTAAACTGGTTGTGTTAAATGTATTATTTCGGGTTTATACGAATAAATTGGCATGTCAAAGATGTCTATTGCGAGTCACGCGGGTTGACCCGCTAATAACATGTTTCTTAACGTGTCGCGTTTAGGTCAACCCATTTATAACCCAAATTAACCCGCTAAGGTCCAATCCTAACCCGCAAAAACCAATGTCAAGTTGGTGTCGTATTCGCAAGTTGGGTCAAACATTGACACCCCTACTCCCGATGATAATTTTTTATGATCAAACCAAGACGCCAATCAATATTTGGTGTAGGTAGAGATTGAATTTCAAATCTCTTATTCAACCATTAAAAACTTTACCAATTAAGCTACCCGAAACTCAATAATCTCCCTCAAGTCTTAAAGATGAAAGGAAAGCAAAATGTTAATTTCTTTTAATAAAACATATTTGTTAATTTTACAAGGAAATAGCAAGGGATAACACTAGTACACTGCAGGGAAAGTTTATAATTTAATTTTAACGTCTCTTTCATGGTAAAAAGTAGATTGCATGCCCTAGTAAAAAAAAAAAAAGTAGATTGCATGCCTAATTTTATTTATTTATTTTTAAAGATGCACGTGAATACGCAATGCACGATTTTACATGCATAACGACATGCACAAATGTCAAATTATTAATTTAACTTAACAACCCAGCTAGCACAGAAAAAGAACCTACTCTCTTTTTTTCTTTTCTTTTCTTTTTTACTATATGCCTAATGCCTATTCAATTTCTGTAGCCCTCAGAAATAGAGTGAAACTGGGAAGAGTACCAAAAAAAAAAAAAACAAATGGGACATGAAATTCTCGTTCGGTACTCGATCATGTTTCAACCTTTGGCCCCATTGGCTATGCTAATAATTTAAAACCCTATCCCGTGTGAAACACACCATGCAATGCAATATTACTTTGATAATTATCAAGATAATAAAGTGAGTTCAGTGTGGGGGCAATGTGCTCTAAAATAAGTGCATGGGAGTGTATGGACAGACAGGACAGTGATTGTTGAACTAAGCATAAAAAAAAAATTTGAGACGACCATCTCACTAATTTGATATATTGCACAGAAATTTTTGGTCTATTGGTTCAGGCATCACATTCACAATCTACTGAACAAAGTTGAAAGTTGAAACGCAATTTATTATATATGAAATAGTGCTTTCTTTTCTATGCCTGATTTGATATATTGTCCACTCTGAACTGTTTCATAATTTTCAAATTCTTTGGGACCAAGGCCGATGGGGTCCTTAGCATTAATGTACAAAGACTAAAAGATATATAGGGGTGTTTCCTACTATAGGCCAAAAGGAGTGAAAGAAAGGGAAGGGGAAAGGAAAATTTCTTTTGTACAAATTAAGAACTTTCAACCAACACAAAAATCTCAAGTGTTCTCGGGGGTTGCCCCACCCACAAAGCCACAAAATGACATTTTCATAGTATAATAACTTGATACATAATGTCACCATTAATGAAAATGATAAATCATAATATCAGTATTATCTGAAATGTGATAAAGTGGGTTTTAGTTGCTTTAACTAGTAAGGTTTATTGTCCTTGAGTAAGGAAGTTCAATTTAAATCCCATTTACACAAAAATCAATTGATATATTGTCCTAATGATAATGAAAAATTATCAAGAACAAACATTTCGAGTTAAATCTTTAAGAAAAGTGGACTAGGGTTTTAATATTTGTACAGTTTTTTCTATCTAGATTTTTAATTGAAAAGCTCTTTAATTTTTTGAGTGTTTGAAAAATTATAGTGGAAAGTATGTTTAATGTTTGGATTTATAAAGTATGAATTGTAGAAAAAATTTTAAAAACTTAAGCCTTAAAGCTCATTAGCAAAATTGCCAAAGTCTGGCTATTTATGCTAATAGAGGGTTTTAAGACTTTAAAACACTTTTCTGGTAGTGCTACAAGACACACTTTAAATGTTTCAAAATCTCTTAAATTTATTATAGTAATATTCTATATTCTATATTTAAAATTTTATTATCTCATGAAAGGATTTCTGTTTCTTTTATTTTATGCATATTTCTAATTTCTTCATTATTATTTCTGACTTTGTGTATTTCAAAGGGTTGGTAAACAAAGGGCCAAACATATGAAGGTAACTTAAAGTGAATTTACATGCGCCTTGTTAAATATTAGCATTGATACACCATGTTGAATATGCTAGTATGGATGCGGAAGTAAAAACATAAAGTATAAAACACAAGACACACGAGGATTACGTGGTTCAACGTAACGGCCTACATCCACGGAAGAAACCCTAAATGGCTATATCAATAATATAATATAGTGTAATACAAATCCTGTGTTACAATGAATTATATATAACATGTGTATATATAATAGACTAAACCCTAGACTAATAGACTTCTAGTACAAGTAGGAAACTTGGCTTGCACACAAAGTAAAATTAGACTTGGACCTATGCTAATGGGTTAATATATCTTTAACACGCCTCAGTAAACACAATTAGCCAACTTGATTAATTTAACAGTTCTGCAATGACTTCCAATTTAGTGAATTAAACACACAACCATATCGCAAATAGTATAAGAAGCGGAATCTAAAGAACACAGACAATATATATAGTTATGAAGAGAAATTTCTGATAGGAAAAACTCTTTGGGAGTTTATTGATAACCACCCAACGAAAGAATTCACAATGATATAATAAAAGTATAATAAAACAATTAAATACCAAATTCTTTTATTGTCAACTATAGTAAGATTTATTAACGTGACCACATGTAGTTTAAACTTCAGTTGAACTCTTCTACACTTATGAATCTCTTAAATGCATAAATGTCCAACCCATGGCTAACTCACCACAAGAATAGCTTGATTGTTTGTTGTATTTATGTTGCAAGGGCACTTTAAAACGCCATAAGATCTTTAATAGCGGTGTCAAAGACTTCGCTCAGTACAACACCCTAGGCACACATAAGTCACAACAATTTCTCTGTGTTTATGATGACCTAAGAGAACCTTATCTATGGGTCCGTTTGGATAGAACTTATTGTTCTTGGCTGAAAACTGAAAACACAGTAGCAAAATAATTTTTAAATGTATGAATAGTGTTGTGGGACCCATGAACAGTACATGAATAGTGCGTGAACAAGACGTGAATAGTGTTTTTTGTCCCCTCCACAGTGATTTTACTGTTCACGTGCAGAGGAAAAAAAAATGCATGAAAATGCAGGAGTGAAACGCAACTTTCAACTCTCCCCAAACGCTCACTATGTTTTGGACTACTTAATTAGGGCACAAATCCCAATGCATGAGTCATCGTGGACCTAAATTTGAAAATTTGGATTCCCAATACTCGATTGGTTTGAGTGGTATTGAGGCATCAGGCATGTATTGAGCTTTGGCTCAATCAGTCAAGTTGCGATAAAGGCTGCAGTTGCAAATTTAACATAGTCTTTATGACGCAGGATGTGGAATTATAAAAAAGTAGAACACGTCTATTTTTAGAAAACAAGAAATAAAATACGTTTGCTTTTTAAAATAACCTTGAATCTATGAGAATTTCTTGAATTTACAAGGAGAAAAATTCTAGAATCCACCAGAAAATAAAAAGACAAGTTTGAATTTTATAGATTGAATTATTATTCAAAAAACTTGTACAAACTTAGGGGTCAATTTAAGAGCTCTGTAAAACTTGCTAGACAAGAAAATATAATGTAAAATAACTCCTACTTGATTTCTAACCATAATAGAAACCAAATTTGACTTAAAAAGTATTAAAAACACCTAAAAATAAGGAAATAAATAACCTAAACCTAAAATAACGTTTTTTTACATAAAAATAACAAAAATAATAAATTACAATAATTAAATAGTAAATTGTGTCTTACATTAGACCCATCCACTTGAAACAAACTCGTCCTTGAGTTCACCTTTGAAATCTAAAATCTTCTGTTCCAAATAAACAAATACTTCGAATGCTTGAGCCCCTTGATCTTCTTTCCATACTTGCAACTCATCAATGGAATAAACAAATCAACTTTAATTTCTTTTTCATTTGTCTTCATGTAATTGTAGAGATTTACCAAATAAGAGCTGTCAATTGAATCAAATCTATCAACCCCAATAAAATCAATAAACTTTGTTTCGATGTCTCCCACCAAAACAATAGGAGCTTAAACGTTGCAATCATCTAACTTGACTTCATTGAGATTGTTGACAACTCCCTCTATAATTTCTTCTTTAATGGTCTCTACTATCTCAACATCAAGATCTTTCTCTATAATAGGGTCTTCATAAATCTCTTCCACAATCTTGATTTCAGATTTTTCTTCTATAAAAAGGTGTTTACTAATTTTCTCAAAAATCTCTATATTTTCTTCTCTAACTTCTACATATTCTTCAAGAAAAGTATTTTCTTCAACATGTAATTCTTCTCTTAGTAGTGGGATATATGGCTCTTTAAAATAATTCAAGTGTAAACTTCTTAGCCAATAATAATCTTGTATTGTATATGACGAGATTTCTTCAAAATCCAAAGGATAAAATTTGATAGCAAGCATCTTTTTCATCTTTGGCCATGAATGAATTTTGTCTTTACCTTGTTGGATTCTATCAAATTGTACTCGTTCCCACCAATGTAAGGCATACTCACTAAGTTTATACAAAGCAAGTCCAACTTTTCTCTCATAATAAATATTCTCACAGTCAAATAAATCATCTAGATCAAGTAACTAATCAAGAAAATCTTCTTTATAAAAATGACCATTAAAACTTGCAATTCTTCTATAAGGTCTATATGAAATTTGCTTACCAATAGATTGCCCGTGAGTTATGTCTTCACGACAAGTATCCCTATTGTTTCCATGCTCCAACAACAGCATCTTAGCAAAAATATTTGTGAGTGCTAATTGTACGTCATGTAATACTTGCTAAGTTTCTATCACCAGAATTGCTACCATCTCATACATCACCACGGACCAGGATAAGTCAAGGCTTTGATACCAATTGATACGGGATGCGGAAGCATCAAAAAGCAGAACACATCTACCTCTAGAAAACAAGAAACAAAACACGTTTGCTTCTTTAAATAACCTCGAATCTACGATGGTTCCTTGAATTCATAAGGAGAAATGGTCCGGAATCCACCAGAAAATAGAAAAACAAAAGTCCGAATTTTATTGATTGAATTATTGTTCAAAAAATGTATACAGACTTAGGGGCTTATTTAAGGACTCAGTAAAACTTGACTGACAAGAAAATATAATGTAAAATAATTCTTAATTGATACCTAACTATAACAGGAACCAAATTTAACTTAAAAAGCATTAAAAGCACCTAAAAATAAAGAAATAAATAACCTAAAACTAAAATAACTTTTTTTACATAAAAATACTAAAAATAATAAATTATAATAATTAAATAGTAAATTGTGTCCTATATCACTTTATACATCTTCAAAGTTCAAATGTGATCTTCAAATATGTATAACATATGACATGTTATCACAAGACATAAAATTTGGGAATAAATTCTTGAATAATGTTAGAGACACACCCTTTTTTCACACTCAAATTTACACATGTACTAAGGACTATATGAAAGTGTTAAGTCCAATCAGAAATTGATATAAAAGTAGTGTGTGGATTTAGATGTGACCAGGTCCATGTGGCCGGAGGGACTATGTCCCTAGCATCACTTTTAATTCGCCCTGTCAAAACTTACAAGTGAAGTGATTCAAGTTATATTCGGACACGTCAAAATACAGTTTACCAACACGCATTTATAAACACTCTGACCCTAACAATTACTACGACGAGAACTAGGGCCACGGTTTGTGATTTCAGGAATATATCCTCGTACTCAAGGTGAAGTAGCCTTTGCCCTTTGGAGGCTTTAGTGGGTGGTGACTGGTGAAGTGTTGAGCTCGTGATGCTTTTCTTATTAGCTTGGATTTGAAAGGTGCCTTTTTTATGTGATGCCTATGTGTTTTACTTTTACCAATGTGTGTGTAATAAACAACCTTTTGAATGATTAAAAAAAAGTATGAATATATGCTTTGATTATTTTTATGATACTGTCCTATATTACTTTAATTGTAACATAACATGTTTGTTGCGTGTTGTTGAGGGGAAAATACTTGGTTTTATTGGTTCCTTGCCCTTTTTTTGTGGGGTCAATTTATTAAAAACATTAAATATAAGATAAGTTTACAAATCACTAGAATTTTTTATGTTAGAGAAAGATAATATTCCACAATCCTCAAGAATAACCAACTTCGATTCTCCTCTGGATATTTTTCATCAATTTCCTCTCTCAAAAAATTATTTTAGTTTTTTTTTATATATAAAATAAATTGAAGTAATTGTTGTTTAATTAATATATACCACATATAATAGAGGAAATTTTGGATTTTATGTGCATTTATGCTCTGCTTGGGTAGTAAAACTAATTATTAGGTACTCTCGGAGCACCATAAATGCGTACTCTCTCCTCTCACATAAATGATGAGTCCCACCATGAATTTAATTAATGGGACCCATCATTCATGTGAAAAAAGGGAATACGCATTTATAGTACTTTCAAAGTACACAATAATTTCCCAATAAACTAGTAAAACAACGTGGAAAATAAATAGGTGTCCAGATCATTAGTATTTGATCTTTTGGTATTTTACTATCCATATTTACTTTTAATTTTTAAAAGTTAAAGCAGTTTAAATTGGAAAAAAGTGTAGTTTAAAACTGGTTTAAAGCTATCTTTACTATCTATGTATAATTTAATCATATAATTTTTTTAAGAAATCATGTGATTTATTTAAATAATACACATAAATAGTTTTATAAATCGCTACGTAATAAATTAAAGGAGATTCCTCCAAACTTATTTGAATCTAAACTTAGTCCAATAATTAATTAGTAAAATTTGCATAATATAGTAATTTTTCAGAAAAATTCCTGTTTCCAAAAAATTAAATATAGTGAAAATAAATTTTTTGTTAATTAAAAATGCATTAGGTTTTAGAAGAGAGTTTTAAGAAGAACGTTCTTTTCAAACTATATTCAGGAGGCAATGACTTTACAATTAAACATAGTCCACTTCCAAGTTGCCCAGGCCCATTAACCTGCCTATTTTCTCTGCTTTATTATTTTTTGGGCCTTATACGAAACTTTTTCTTTCTGATTAAAGGGCCTTACTCGTCGAAAAAAGAGGTTTGGCTGCTTCGGGCCTCAATTTTGAAGGCCTGTCTTAGATTTACTTATATAATTAGTTACTTACTAGATAAACAATTAGATGGCAATAATAATAATAATAAAACAATTAGGTGGTCTAATCCTGCAGTTGATGACATCGAATTACACAAATCAGTAAATCCTCTCTCCCCCAGTTGAAATTTATTAAAATAATATATATATATATATATATATATATAAAATACATCTATTACATTATAGAATAAGAGAATTATGATCAAATCCTATTTACACCTAATTTGAGGGATTCAGACATGACGAACCCTACCTCTTCTAGTTTAGCCTATGGACCAAAAGGATCACAGATCACTACATCTAGGGGCAGCTCTACATAGAGTCCAAGGTGGTCACACCAGGAAAATATAATAATTATTATGATTTTTTTTATCCTTAAAAAAACTTTGTGACCATTCTAAATTTTTTTTAGACCCAACATAATTAAACTTTAGAAAAAATTTGACAATAAGCTTGGTTGTAGACTAAGGCTTCAACTCCAATCAATATTTTTTTATTAGATGTAAATTTTAACGAATCCACCATTTTATTACATTTTCTTATTATATCTTCCAAACTTGCAAAATTTCAAGAAGATAAAATATCAATAGTTATGTCGTCAATAAAATGTTTAAATTTCAAATTTTTGTATTTTAAAAGTATACATAAAAAAATATTTGATTGGCATAAAATTTGACACATGTTTTAAGAATATAGAGAACATGTCATTTAACTGTTAGATTTTCAAAATATGTAACAATATTAATTTATTTATTGAGGGTTGTTGTTTTAGGCTACAACTAAGTTTGTAACTAAATTTTGACCTTAAACTTTGGTCTCCTTAACATAATATATTAGGTCCTTACAAATAAATAAATAAAGTCCAAGAAATTTTTTTTTAACTAAACTTTTGAAAAGATGTAGTTTGCAATATTGATAATAAGACTATCATGTAATGATTTCAAAATAAGAAAATTCATAGAAAGAAATTGTAAGACTTTATGTGTTTGCATGTGTGTGTATTTTTTTAATATATGAAGTGCTTTTTTTATTAAAATTTATATAATTTAAATTTCTTAATGATCACCCGCAAAAAACTTCTTGGAGTTGTCACTGTTTGCATCTTGGGTAACCAAAAGAAAAAAAATTGCATGCACATGTTGATTAGTTCAACTATTATCATTAATCTTTTTTTTTTTTTTTAAGAAGAAACAATAGTAAGAGTTTTATTCGAGAAATATCAATGTGTACAATGTGAAAGAGATACGAGAGGCAATAAACGTCCTCCTCATAAACTTTAGCAAGCCCAACAAACGGTCGGGCATAACAATAAAAGATGCTCAAATTGAAAGGAAAAAAACAAATCTACGCACAAGCCCTTCGACTGTAGTCAGAACAAGACCCATCGATCTCAACCGAGTTGTCACATGGCCTCCGCTAATTTGTAAAACCGAAGAATAAACAAGAAAACGGAAAACCAACTAGCAAGTGTCGTTTGTGAGATTGTGACCCTCTCCACCCAAAGATTTGCTTTTTATTCCTGGACTTGCAATGCTTGCTTTTAAGTGTCTCGTTAGGAGTTAAAGTGTCTCTTCCATTAACTACTCTCTAATTAATCTATTTGGATAGGTGGAATTTGATGTGCTAAAACTAAATCCTTTGTTTTCATATTGACGATATTCCTATGGAATTAGGTCAAAACCAACTAATTAATTAAGTATTGAATATAGTTAGTATATTTCTATAAGTGACAATATATTTTTTTTTTTTTGAGTCTCACATTATTATAATTAGAATGGTTTAATTTTTTTTTTTTAAATCATATATACGCATTTATATGAAATCAAGATCTATTTTTTAAAATTATAACATTCTTAAGAGATCAAAGAAAAAAAATTCAATACTATAAATAAAAATATTAAATTATTTGACATTTAAATCTAAATAATAAAACATGGAAGTAAAAAGTCTTGATTTTGGTTATTGTATTGTTATATATAGTATTATAACTTGGAAGAATAAATAATTATAGTGTCAATAAGAGTATTTTTAATTTATTTCAATTGGGTCATTTTTCTACAATTGTATTTAATAAACATTTTAAATTTATTTAATTATTAAAAAACTTGTATTTTTCAAAATACCTTTTTTACACATTATTAAAAAGTTTAAAACACATTGTATCATGCAAATAGGAAAAAATTGGCTTTTTCCCTTTTTAAAAAAAACAATCCAGCATTTTGCCCATTTTCCCAAACTAATTAGGGAAATGCCCCTCTTTTGAAACTCGACTTTCTCAAAATCAAGTTAAACCCTATAGTAGCGTTTTAAGGAGCCTATAGTGACGTTTTAAAGAGCCTATAGTGGCATTTTGTAACTCGAGCTCCATGAACTCGAGTTATAGGTAAAAAAAAAAAAAAAAGAAAAACTTGCATTGAACTCGAGTTCATAAAGATCGAGTTACAAAACACCACTATCGGTCCTTAAAACGTTACTATAGGCTCTTTAAAATGTCACTATAGGTTCCTTAAAATGCCACTATAGGTCTCCAGGAATTTTTTTTTTTTTTTTTTAACTTGATTTTGAGAAAGTTGAGTTTCAAAAAATGGGCATTTTTCTAATTAGTTTGGGAAATTGGGCAAAATGCTGGATTGTTTTTAAAAAAAAAGGCAAAGGCCAATTTTGTCTTGCAACATATATAGCATAAGAGAAAATGAGAGATTCAAACTAGTGATGATACTTTCTTCATGGGAACTGTGTGTGCTACGTACCCCTTACGAAATAGCACACATTTTTTACAAATTATGCTAAGAAATCCATCAAAGGTCCAATCATTTGAAGATTGTTCTACTTTAATACCCAGTCAACACATGAAATACTCTCTTTAAGTGAATGAAAATTAAATTGAAACCAATAGAGGGTTCGAATTCAAGATAGTCTCTCGTCAAACTATATCAATATGAGAGTAGACTTTTGTTTTGTAATAGCTAGCGTCAGTCCACATTTTGGTGGTATGAGCATATATAGGAATTAAATTCTAGAATAAAATGGTATCAAAATTTAATTAAGTGTAATAATATATATCCTTTTGGCATATTCTTGTATCCGAGTATGTTTTTTGACGTTGATGGCATGATGCTCCCGTTTTATAGTTTTTTTTTTTTTTGGGTAAACAGATATACTTTTTTTTTTTTTTTTTTTATGGGAAACTTTCATACTTCATTAATACTTCAAACCAACAATAACATCATGGAGAAGAGCTTGTTCAAGAAAATTGAGTCTCTTCAATCCATACAGAGAAATCAACAATGCTAAAAGCATGTTTGGCTAATAAGTGAGCAGGCCTATTGCCTTGTCTCCCTACATTTGAGAAAACTACCTTCCTAAACTTATATGATACAAACAGTGAGCCATACACCAGAGTAGCCATTGCCGTGGGAGGTGGAGACATTTCCTTCAGAGCGTTAACAAGGATTTGAGAATCAAATTCAAGCACAAAGTCCTAGATGAACATATCTTTGGCAAACTGTAGTCCAAATTCTATGGCCTTTGCTTCGGCTTTAATAGCACCAAGGGGGAATCTTAGGCTGCGTTTGTTTTGGCTTCAAACGATTTCAAGGAAATCCTTTTACACATTTCCGTGTGTTTGGTTGTGCATGGAAAATAGAGTTTTCCGAAAAATCATTTACTTTGACCGTAAAATAAGGCCTTTGACCCGGAAAATGAATGCAGCTTCTATTTTACCTTCAAATCATTTCCGAGCTCACGACGCGCAAAGAGAGAGAGAGAGAGAGAGAGAGAGAGAGAGAGAGAGAAGATAGTGAGCTAGATCGCGCCCCAACCCCAAACGCACCGGTGAGATCGCACTGTCAAGTTCGCGCTGCCGAGATTGTCCCACCAAGATCGCACCCCAGCACCGATGCCGCCATCTAGATCGTCACCACCCAAGACTGATCCACCCAAAACCGATCTCGTTCTTGACCCAAAGCTCATCGGCGCTGTCGTTCTCGTTCTCGACCCAAAGCTCATCGGCGCTACCGATCTCGTCGTCTCGATCTCATTGCCCATGACCGATCTCATCGTCTTGATCTCGTTGCCGCCAATCTCGTCGTCTCAATCTCATCGCCCATGACCGATCTCGTTGCCTATGACCGATCTCGTCGTCTCGATCTCGTCGCCCATGACCCATGACCGATCTCTCTCTTTCCCTCAATTTTCGATCACTCTCTCTTCCTTCCTCTCTCGGTTTGACCAAATTTTTTTAGTTTAATGAATTGTGTTTGAGCAGATTTTTGTTTCTTTAAGTGCATATATTGAAATTTTCTGTAATAAAATTTGTTTAGATCTTGAGAAAATATAAAAAATTTGTAGGAAAATAGCATTTTTAGAATGTTACCAAACACTGAAAATCGTTTTACGGACTATTTTCCATTGCATAACCAAATACCTAGATTTTATTTTCGTTATGGGAATTAACTTTCCCTTGCATTCATTTTACACTCGAAATTTGATTTACATTGAACCAAACGCAACCTTAGCTTTTTACTACCAGCCCCAACCAGCCTACCGTATTCATCTCGGATCAGAATGCCCACACCTACCGATTTATTAGCTACAAAGATAGCTCCATCCACGTTGATCTTATAAGAAGTTGGAGGTGGAGGAGTCCATGAGGTAGGGCATTTCGTTGTTTGCATAATCTTGACAGCTTGACTGGACTAATACTCCCCTAAATAATTTAATGCACCATGAATTACTGCCTTCCCAGATTTCTTCACCCCACCATTCCTAACTTCATTCCTATTAGTCCACAGCATCCATGAAATCATGATGATCTTCTCTATCATGTCTTCTTCAAAGGTGTCAAATTTGCCAATGCCCAAATGTCTTGAGTGTTTGGGCAAGCCCAAACAAATGACCCGATGATTCCACCTCGACTTTACACTTGTCACAAAGAGCCATCGGATAAGACCTTCCTTCTCACTAAATTATCTTTAGTAGGCAGAATGTTCTTACATGCTCTCCATGTAAAATGGCAGACTTTATGGGGAACATTTACCTTCCAAATATACTTCCAAAACTTTCTGAAATTACTATCATCAGAAACTGCCCCATAAGCAACCCCTAAGTTCATCTCTACAGCCAACTTGTAAGCATTTTTCACACTGAAATGTCCATTTGCTGTTATGGCCCAAACCTGTCTATCCTCTAGCAAATTAGAGCTTAATGCTATTCCTTGTATCACCTCGGTTTCATAAGGAAGAAAAAGGCTTTGGACAACCTCCTTCCATACTCCTTCTTCAATATCAATTAGAGAGGCTACTATGGCATCAGGTGGTAGGGTAGAGGGCGGGGAAACAACTCTGTGTGAGGGCAGAGTAGGCAGCCACTTATCTTTCCAAATCTGAATACTACACCCATTACCCACCTGCCATCTAATACCATTTTTTACTACATCTTGGGCAGCCATAATACCCCTCCAAGCAAAGGAAGGATTAGTCCCTATCCCGACTTGAACAAAGTCACAATTAGGAAAGTATCTAGCCTTGAAAACTCTGTACACTAGAGAATCCACGACCCAACCGCAACCTCCACCCTTGTTTCGGCAATAACGCCAGATTAAACTGTTTTAGTTGTTTAAACCCTATACCCCCACATGATTTAGGGGCACACAACTTGTCCCAGCTAATCCAAGCCATTTTATGCTCCTCTCTACATTGTCCCCACCAAAAATTCCTAATTAAGCTAGTCATCTCATCACATAGAGAGTCGGGTATTTTGAAGCAACTCATTGAATAAGTAGGAATGTCCTGTGCAATAACTTTTATCAGTACTTCCTTTCCGGCCTTAGACAAAAGCCTCTCCTTCCACCCAGCTAACTTTTTTGCCAACTCTTCCTTTATTTCTCTGAATGTGTTCTTCTTATTTCTTCCAACTAGCAATGGGAAACCCAAATACTTCTCATGTTGTTTAATCACCTGAGCCCCAAATTTGGATTTAATCCCTTCTTGAATGCTTTCAAATGTGTTAAGATTGAGAAAAAAAATTTAAAAAAAAAAAAAAAAAAAAAAAAAAAAGACCGAGGTTTTTGCTCGGTTGAGTTGCAAACCCAATGCTTGTTCATAGGTGTTCAAAACTTGTTGTAGAGCATCACACTCCTTAGTGGTAGTTTTGCAAAAGAAAATACTATCATTTGCAAAAAATAAGTGAGAGATACTAGGTCTACCCCGACAAATAGAAACACCCTCTATCTTTCCCTCGGACACCACATTTTTAATCAAGGCTAACAGGGCTTTCAAAGACACAAAGAATAATAAGTAGGGAGAAAGAGGGTCACCTTAACGGAGGCCTCGCGAAGGGGTAAAAGGTTCACTCGGCTTGCCTTTGATTCTGATGGCATAAGTGACCGATGAAAAACACTTGCATTATTAAGCCTCTCCATCTTGGATGAAAACCCAACTTCTCCATAATTTTTTCAAACATGTCCACTCCACCCTATCGTACGGCTTACTCATGTCAAGTTTCAACGCCATCTCTCATTTCATTCCCCATTTTCTTTGATTAATGTGATGCATTATTTCAAAGGCAACTAAAACATTGTTGGTGATTAACCTCTCATTCACAAAAGCACTTTGAGACTCACTAATGATAGAAGGCATAAATTTCTTAAGGCATAAATTTCTTAAGCCTATTTGTCAAAGTTTTAGATGCCAATTTATAAATCACATTACATAAACTAATTGGTCTAAACTCAGTCACTCTACTAGGATTTGTTGTTTTAGGAATCATAACAATGTGGGTTTCATTAAACTTTGGAGGGGAAATACCAAAATTCAAGAAATCTAGTTCCGTTTTAGTGACTGTATTACCCACCATAGACCAAAAATGTTGAAAGAAAAGGGAAGGCATACCATCAAGGCCCAGGGCTTTTAGTAGGTACATATGCTTGAATGCTCTGTGCACCTCCTCGGCTTGGAACACCTTAATCAATCTGCCATTCATAGCATCCGTGATCTTGGGTTGAATGGCATTCACAATATCCTTAAAATTTGAGGGATTTGAGGAAGTGAATAAATTGGTATAATAGTCCACAAACACCCTCTCTATTTCCTTTCGATCTTCCCGCCAAACTTCATTACAGTCAAACACCCCTTTAATCAAATTCTTTTGAAAACGAGTAGAAGCTTTGGCATGAAAAAATCGTGTGTTTCGGTCTCCATCTTAAAACCAGTTCAACCGAGACCTTTGCTTCCACATTTCATTTTATTTCTCAAGCCAACAATTGAGCTCCACTCGTGTATCTTTGAGTTTTTTGTTCACATCAGGGGAAGATGATTGCAACTCCAACCATTCTAGATCTAAGTTGCACGGACACGGACACGGGGATACGGCAATTCTTGAAAAATAAGGACACGACACGGTGGTGACACGGCGGCAACACGGCAGTTAAATAATTAATTAAATTTTATATTTAGGCACATTTTTTAATATTTTTAGACATAAAATACATTTATGTCTAGAATTCAAATTATGTAAGAACTACAAATAAGTTAACTAACATTCAAAGTAGTACAAGAATACACATAAAATGTTTAGAGTACAAACCATAAAAGGATAACAAGTTCAACATCAAACTAAAAACATAAAAGAATAACAAGTTTTAAACTTTCAAGATTATCACAGAACAACAACATCATCGTCATCAACATAGTCATTATTCTCAACAATACTTGTCTCCATCTCTGGCTCATCTAGTGTGAGATAAGCAATCTCAAGCAACCCAGGTCCTCCAAATGGTTCGTCCCAATTATCTCCACCAATGTCCCACTTCTTAGATTCTCCCGTAGTGTACTCGAGCCTCCTCCTTGAAAGAAGTCGAAGATTAGAATGAACAAACACTAAATCTATAGCACGTTTAGGAGTAATTCTATTCCTCCTCATACAATGGATGAAGCCATATGTACTCCAATTCCTCTCAGCACATGATGATGAGCAAGGTTGTTCAAGAAGCTTTAGAGCTAAAGTTTGAAGCGGTGGTAAAGTAGACCCATAAGTTGACCACCAAAGCATTGGATCGTAGTTCCACCTATCCTCCATGTTATCCTCATCATAAGTCTTAAATGCTGAAAACAAACCAAACTCCACATTAACATTCTCGCTATCATCGGGATCAAGAAAGATCCTTTTGAGGCACTTGTTTCTCTCCACTTTGAAATTTCAAGATCCTTATGTGGCGCAACACGACCTCTGACTTCCTCAATCCATTTACTAGTATAATACCTAGTTAAAAGCAAATAAATAAGTACAACTAATGAGTTTAGTTTATTTGTTTGGAAATGCCTAAAGAATATAAACGAAAATATTAAAGAGATAGAAAAATTACTTTGGATTCAAGGAGTGGACTAGGCAATGAAGTGGTGTGCAATTTTTAGTCCACCGTTCAATGAGTATATTATATACCACATCATAGAATGGAGACTCCTCATAGTCTTCCTTGCCTTCATGCTGGTATATTTCTTTCTTCACATTATCTATCATGAAATCCCACATTTCATACACCTTATGGAGAATAGGTACATCTGTGTCAGCCACTAAAAGCATCTCATAAATAGGATCTATGAATCTCGGAATATATGCAACCTTGTCCCACCACAAATCATTCAAAACATAATCTCTCACAGTTTGAGCTTTTCCTACATCATCTTCTCTATATGACATCCATTCCTCACTAACGACCATATTTTGAAGATTTTGTTTTACTTGAAACAATCTTTTAAGCATGATGATTATTGAAGCAAATCGTGTTTCAACAACAGCAAGTAACTTCAAAGGGGAATATGAATTAAAAATTGCTAATCTCATAGAATGATTTGTGATGAAAATACGAATGAAAGTTGCCACATCCGAAACTTGTGCAATCCAGTTACATTCATTATATGCAACCTCATTCTGCAAAGAGTACTTAGGTGCACATATATTCTTTAAAGCCAAATTGAGAGTATGCACAACACAAGGTGACCAAAATATATAAAGATATTCAGCTTCAACAATAGATCCTGCAGCCTTCATAACAGACGCATTATCGGTAATAATTTGGACAACATGTTGATGCCCAACCTCACCAATGACCTTTAGAAACAAGTCAACAATGAAGTTCTTGTCTTTGTACTCTTTGGTACCATCAATGGATTTGATAAAAATTGGCCCTTTACGTGATGTAGCCATAAAATTGATAAGTGGCCTTTTTGTACATCCATCCACCCATCACTTACAATGCTTAAACCCTTTTCTTTCCAAGTGTCTTTAATTGACCTCAACAACTTCTCAATATATGCCCTTTCTTTTTGCAACAGAGTTGTTCTTAATTTATTGTAACCCCGGAGGAATACAGCCCACTAAATTATTATTAGCTGCAAACTTGATCATCTCAATCCAATACGGGTTCTTAGCAAAGTGAAAGGGTAAACCAAGAGAATAAAATGTCCTAGCAATAAGAGAATCTAATTGCTCTCGACATTGATTGTTAAAAGCCCTATCCAAAGGAGAATTCCCAACCCCTTTTTTTTTTTAGAAAAATTGATGACTTGTAGTCAGACGCTCTCCCTACTGCCCAAATTAGGACTAGTAGGAGAATCGGTTAGTAAAGACACTAGCTTAGGCTTCTTCAATTTACGCGAAAATTCCTCAAACGCATCTTCTAATTTCTGCATTTCATTTTGATACTCATCTCCAACCTTGGCACATGCTTGTATTCCAAACTTAGGCGGTTTTAACAAGTGTGCCTTCACCCTTGAATAAGACCCCTTAAAAGTTTTTTCACAATAGTTACATTTGAAAGAAACATTCCTACCACCAATACTTGCTTTTTCTAACATAGTAACATATTTCCATAGAGGAGCAAAGAAATTGTCTCTCGGTGATGATTTCTCACTTTCATTTTCAGTATTCATTTTAGTAAAATTACCTACAATATTTAACTTCAATAAATAAATAAAACTATAGCAGGACACACAAAAACAAATTTATAAATTATAAGTTATAACTAATATAAAAAAAATAATAATAATAATAAAATAGGACAAAGGGCACGACAGAGGGCACCCACAGGCCACAATAGCAGTTAAAAAAAAAACGCGTTATAAATAAGTGAGTAACAAGACACCCACCCATTCACCAAAATTAACATCCGGAAAAAAAAAACAGAGAGAGAACAGAGAAGAGAATCGGACCTGTTGTCCGCGTTGAGAGAGATAAAGATCGGAAGGGAGAGAAGGCACGGCGTCGATGTCGGAGCTCGCTAATCGGCCCAATCTAACTCCGGTGAGGGACAGAGGGCAGCGGCAACAACAAAGGGAGGGTGGGTTGACTATTAAGAAGAACTTGAAAGTTGAGATGTATGGTTTCAACTTTCAATTTTCGAAATCTAAACATGCTTTCTTGTTTTAGGGTTATCACAGAATCAACGGTATTAGTAAATCCACCTGTCAAAATCAGAAATTTTTTTTTTACTGTTGGTGTGTCGAAAGCATCGGAACCGCGTCGGAGAAGGAAAAAAAAAAAAAAAAAAAAAAAAAAAGGGACACCGCCGGACACCGGAATCTGGCGCATCGTCCCCATTCCGGTGTCCGACACGTGTCAGACACCGACACAGCGCCAAAAATGGCATGTCGGTGCAACCTTGATTCTAGATGTTTCTGTAGTTGAGCAATTTTCACCCCTACATGCCCAAATTCGGTCTTATTCCAAGCTTCCAGCTTCGTTCTACACTATTCCGGACACCACACAATCGAGAAATTTGAAGTAGAAGACAGACCTTCACTCTATGCCTCTAAGACCACCTGCTCACATCTCGCATCACCGAACCACATAGACTCGAAACTGAACAGCTTCTTTTTCTTCCCCTTCTTAGGTTTGTTCAGAAAATGTAAGAGCACTGGACTGCGATTAGATACTGAGGACTTATGGAACAACCTTGCTGCAGGGAACAGCAAGAACCACTCTTAGGTCGCTAGAGCCCTATCTAGTCTTTCACGTATTTAGGTCCCATCCCTCTTCTGATACAACCACGTGAACTAAGACCCAACAAAGCCCACTTCTCTTAAGCCACAAAAGTTAATAGCATTATTAAACTGGGCCATCTGATGGTTGGGCCTTCGTGCTCCTCATTCCTTTTCCATAGAGCAAGTTATCTCATTGAAATCACACACATCCGTCTAAGGTAGCCGAGAAACAATGCTTAATTCCTTAAGTAAATTCCATGAATTTATTCGCAAAGAAGTATCTGAGTTTCCATAAAAGCCCGTAAGGTGCCAAGGACCAAATCAGTCACCCCCTCTCTACAACTCATCAATATGAGACAAGGAGGATTTATGCATCTCAATTTTGATATCACTCTTCCAAAACAAAGCCAATCCACCATTGAGGCCCACATTAGGGACTACAAAACTTTTCTTAAAACCACACTGATTACATACTATTTTCATCCATTCCACATTTGACTTTGTTTCCATCAAGAAAACTATAGTGGGATCTTCTATCCTAATAGCCTTTTCTAAGGTATTTCTTGTCCGAGGGTTCCTAAGCCCTCAACAGTTCTAGCTAAGGAGACTCATTGCTCCCGGTGGGGTTTCTTAGCAACCTCCGCCAATCCTAAATGTGTAGCAAACAGCGCACTTAACCTTTTTGTTTCCTTCTCCACCTTCAGTTTTTTCTCCCTATCTATGTTTACTTCCCCTTGGTCCATTTTCTCACTTGTCTTACGTTTTGGGCCATCCCCCATATTCTGGACTTCCTCCATTACATCTATTTTAGGCCTATTAGTCAATCTAGAACACTGACCCTTTTTAATTTCCTTTTGTGCTACGGGCCCAATAACCTTCTTTCCTTTCTTACCCAAAACTTTTGAAGGTCTGCCTTTCCCTGATTTGGCGCCCTTTCCAATTTTGTCAGTTGCCTTCCATCTTATCGTGAATCCCATCAATTCAGCATCCTTATTCTGACTCCCTAAAACCCGAGTTATCCGAGCATTTAAATGTTCCTCAAAATCCTCCCCCATATATGCTGGATTCCCATGTTTATTCTCCTCTCAAGATCTTCCTTTAATCTCACGCACTATCTCCGCAACAGTGGGATTTGAGCTTGGTTGCATGTCTAATAGGTCCTTATCTATCTCCTCAATAACCGCCTCGAAATCTATTGTCTTATTGTTTGCATTTGAAATCCCCCTAATCACGAACTCTGCTTGTGAAGCTGTTTGGGTTTGGTCAAAGTTTTTCGCCGCCTCCATCACCGACTAGTTTTCCATTCCACCACCGTTCCTTCCTCCATCATAAATTAGTAAAGGATATTCAAGGCCACTACTCCTTTGCTGCTCCACCTCCCTTCATGGTCCTGATTGTGATGCGCGTTTCTCTACATTACTTGAATGAAAACCTTTCACTTCAATGGTCTATCTTCTACTCGAGCCAAATGGATTTGCTCTAATCTAGTGCCCAAACTATTGTTGATCCACAGTGAGAGAGCCTTTACTTTTTAACTAGATGTTGCACTCCTTATCATCGTGCAAGAACATTCCACACCAAAAACAAATGTTGGGGAGTCTTTCATACTGAAAGGAGACCAATCGTTCTAGTCCCTCCTCAAAGGTAACTCTCCTTCCGTGACGGAGAGGACGAGTGGTATCAATCCTCACTCTGACGTGTAAGAATGTCCCTCCCTTCCATTTAGAAGCATCGCGTGGATTAATGAGAGGCCCTATTGTCTCGCCAATTTCCTTTGCGGTCTCCTCCGACATAAACTTGTATGGAATATCATGTATTTGAATCCAAAAGCAGCAGAACTTTAATTCAATGTCTTTTAGAGCCTTGCTGCCATCAAAACGCTGAAAGATTACTAAATGCCTATCGTAAGACCATGGTTCACCAAGAATGACCTTTTGGCATCAACTTCCAAATCAAAGTCAAAAAGCAAAAGATTATTCCCTATATTCATAATATGGAAACTCTCTTTTGTTCTCCAAAGAGGACGGAAGGTGTTAGCCATCACCTCCATGTTTAGAGCTCACTTAGTGTAGAACTTAACTACCAATACATGCTCCGACCCATGACGTTTCTTAGACAAGATCACTTTATGTCCTTCCCTCGCTGATAGCGACAAGTTATTGCATCAACAAGTTAACTTCTCCATCCCTAATCTAACCTGTTTCCCCACCCCACAAAAGGAAGACCCCAAGGCCTACTAGTAACAAAGTGTTACTATAAGGAAGAAACCACTTCTTTCTCTAAGAGAAAGGAAACACAAATACTACAGAGCCGAGTCTAGGGGCGAAGCCCTAAGCTCTAGCGTCCGAGAACTTAGAATCGGATATACTTTTATTCACAAAATAAAAACAATACCAATCTACAATACAATACTACCTGCAACATGTAGGGACATAGCTATGCTTTGACTTGGGGGCCAATTTTTTTTTTTTTTTTTTTTTTTTTAATACAAATCTACAATACAATACTTTTTTTTTTACTAATATACTAATTTTAACAATTTGCTTCAATAAAATTACACTTAGTTCCCCTAACAATATTATTAATCTTTTTAATGGCCATAACAAAATGTATAAATCTAAAATAAATAAATTAACAAGCCCAAAAAAATTAGCCTAACAATAAAAATTACCAATAGCAAAACTAAAAAATTAAAATTAGTCAATTCAACCAATTTTACCCCAAACAAACAATCAGATCCTTTAAAAAATTTTAAACAAAATAGTTTTAACCTTACCAATAGCCAATGCATGCATAAAAGATGCACGCCAAATTTCCTTTTAATAAATGATTGCAACTGTAAACCCATTACCAACAATTGACAATAAAACATCTAAGATACAAAGCAAATGAACAGTGTTATAGATGTGGTTGTCAAAATCGCGATTTAGATCATAAGATTGCACGATTTTACAATCTCACCTCACCAAAATGTTTAGGATCGCACTAGGATCGTAAGTAGGATGGATCCTATCGATCCCACCAATCCTACCAAAACATAATTTTTTACTTTTTTTTTTATAATGGGATAAATTTTTTGTTTTGATAAATCTTTAAGGGTTTTTATTTTTCCATGTTGTGATTGTATGACTTTTTTCTTTTTTTTTTAATAAAATTATGTTAACCTAAGTAAATGTTTTCTAGTTTCTAGTTCACTTGTATTCAAAATGAAGAAATGTTTCATCATTTCTAAATGAAGAATTTGATATTGGTTTATTTGCCTTTTAAGCTATAATGTTATTAAATTTGTTTGATCAATATACTAATTTGTGTTCTAATATTACTAAAATGTTTTTTATATATAATTTTATCTGTTATGCTTGTATTTATATATTGATTGATTGATTTTTTTTTTAGCATGCTCTGTAATTGCTTCTAAGTGGTATAAATTGAATAGTTGAGTGTGAAGTTGTATCTTAATATCTTTTACAGTTCTAGTATACAAATATACAATGTCTACATAGATAATTTAGGACGGTGGTTATACGAGCCTTAGAATGAGAATAATTAAATGTTAATTTCACCATAATATTCATCTTGCTTTTGGATTTCATATTGTAGTTAGTCAGTTTCCATTTTCTAACTTATTTTGGATTTTAAACTTGAAAAATATTTTCTATATGTGTTGATAAATATTTTGGTATTTAGTTGCTAATTAGACATTTATTGAACTTTTTAGATACATTAGGTCAAAACTTAAATATATTTGTTTCGTTAGTATAGACGTCATGTTTGTATGACATGCAAATTACATCATATGATGCAAATCTTAATTTTTTTATAAATGAATTCATAACTTATATGATTATTCAACATACAAAGTCATTATCAATATATTTTTTGCTTTAAATCTGAAAATATGTAGGATCTTACGATCCACGATCCCACCTACCTCCTACGATCCTACATAAGATCTCGATTTTGAGAACCTTGGTTACAGAGAATATGTGTTTACACAATATGCCGCAGGCCCATGAAGAATAGAAATTAAGAAAATTAACAATCGACTTGCATAATCTACAAAATTTTCTTATAACAATTGTGATTGCCATCCAAGAAAAAGGTCCCCAAAATTGTAGTTAATTTATCATATAAATTATTTCACACATTTGAATCTTGTGGAAGATACATGAACAATGAGCAAGACAACTCGTGGATTGATTTGCTATATAAGAATTAAGATTTTATAAAGTTTTTAGGATAATTTCATCCATAAAATTCTAAAAACCTATCCATCCATTTAAAATAAATAGATTGAATTTTATACCACCATATCTAACATTCACTTTAGTTGGGATCACAATTCAACTCCATACAATCACTTTAAAAATAAGCTCGCAGGGCGTAATGTCAAATGCCATAAAAGATTGTAGTGTGTCTTATTCATCACTAATTGGTTTTTAGGTGAAATGGCACAGCTCACGGTTCAATAAATAATATCAAAGCCAAGGTAATGAGTTCGAATTACAGGAATGTCATTGTAAGGGAGGGATTGTTGGGGGGAGTGTCATTGTGAGAAAGAGATTGTTGAGGGATCACAATTCAACTCTTTACAACCACTCTAAAAACAAACCATCAATTGGTTTTAAAGTGAAATGACCCAACTCACGATCCAACAACTTTCAACAAAAGATTCCCCCACTATGTACAGAAATTAAGTCCAATTGGAACATTAAGAGTAAAATCTACTCATCTAATTGAGATGCCAAAGCAAAGCTTTATGGGGTTGAAGTTACCAGGCTTTAGAGAAGAAAATGCTTAAAATTGAGGCCTTTGTTTATTCATGCAGCTTTTGTACATCAATAAAATATTTCCTGGTGCATGATTAGTCACTAATCCTTCACGTGATAAGACCTAACTTGCTTTAATTATTTTAATAACGGTAATGAAAATATCAATAAATTGAACTGGTCAGACTTGCAAACCAGGTCTTCAATAAATTACAGTATATATTTAATCTACACGTTGCAAACTTTTAATATTTTTCTCACTTTGAAACAACAAAAAATATTGGATAACATGTGTAACCTTTTTGATGAAATAATATAATACTGAATGGCTGACATCAGAGATGATAAAGGGTGCATGAGCTTTATGTCATTGTGTTTAGCTTTAAGATAATATAATTAGGCCAATAAAGTATTAGAGAGACCATGAAACACGACAATTTCAAAGGGTCATTTGTCCTGTATTATATAGAGAGATGCGAAATAAAAGTCTATGGGAATGTGGGATTGCTTCATGTTTGACTGTCTTAGCTAGCATGTGATATTGCTTCATGTATGACTTACAAAATACAACTCATTGATAAAGACATGCAATTATGTCCATTGTTTTTGACAAGTGAATCAATCATAATCGATCTCTATTCATTTTCCATGTTTTTTGTAACTTGACTTGCACGTTGACTTGTCAATTTTAGTTTGAACTTTGCCAATTATTTGGGATTTCAATATATTCATACTTGGGGTGTGTTCATACCAAAGGTATGCATTACCCCTCTATTTATTAATGTTGTTGTAGTAGTTTGTTTTGGGTGTACTATAAAAGTCAATGCAAACAAGTTAAGAATTTTTTTTTGGATAATAGAATAGTTGAGAGAATGGAGATTTAAAATCTAGACATCTTTGTTGAAAACATTAGAAAGTGTTAGATGAGCTACAAGGCTTCTAGGTATATAAATTATAATTTTTTATTTATTTATCTATATACATGTATAAAAATATATATGCTTATATAAATTTGGGAAAAATGCTCATACACCCCCTAAACTTTCAACCACTGGCCAAAAGACCCCTTCAACTTTTATAATAGCCAATTTACTCCTTAAACTATTCACACTTGCCAAATTAATACATCTGTTAGTTTGGTGTTAGAAAACTAACGTTTAAATCACGTGAGAAGCACACAAAAATTACAAAGGTGAATCTGCTTAGTTGGGAGGGAAATAAAAAGCCGCTTTAGAGAGAGGAAGACGATAGATCGTGGAACCAAAATCTTGAACTGCCATGATAGCCTTCTCTCCAGTGTCGGAGTTTTTGTCCTGCAATCGCCTTGCCATTGGTATGCTTTTTTTTTTTTTTTTCCTACTCTCTGCTTTTCTAATTTCAATCTCCATGTGCGAATTTTTCCAATTTTTTTTGTTTGGTTTAATATTCGGGCTTACCCTTTTCAGTTTACACTTATCTAAGTGTTTCAAGATCTGCATTTTCTTGCTCATCACGATCATATAGCGTCCTAGGAAATTGTTGCAAAGTTTCTTCAATCTCATTTTCATAGAGGTAAGACACCCAAGTCTTTGGAGTCTATCAATCAAGTTTAGTTTTTGTGAGGGCTTCTCAACTGTTGATATTAGCATTCTCCTCACCTCTTCCTTTATTTCCGAACTTGTAGCTTTAAAATGTCCTCAATTTCCTACAAAAACAATTAAATCAATGAATAGCATCTTCGTTTGTATCATCAGTTGAAGATGATATGCTCAAATAAAAATCTAGACCTTTTGTAATGAATGGATCTTTTACACCCAATTTTAAGTGATGTTACGGCTTAATTCATTGATTGTGAGGTTATGTATTTGAAACAACAAAAATATGCGTTACTTTACATTTGCGTAGGCATAAAATTAAACATTCAGCTGTGTACATGCGGTCTTCTTCTTCTTCATTTTTTTTTTTTTTACATAAATATCATGCACACATTCAAAGGGACAACTTAATGAACTCGAAAGCATATGTGTGGAAACGGTCACCCCAAATGCTTTGGGATGAAAACAAGAAGTTTAGCGTGCACTGTGGCTAGGCCACATATCCATATTTCATTTTCATCCTTCCAAAAATATATACATATGCAGATAAAAATTTAATAATTTTAAGTTTCGGAAGGTAAATGAACATGAATAGCTTGAAGTCATGTCCTTCGAAAAAAATCATATTTATCTATCGGACCTATTGGTTATTGCTTCTTGATGGGATTTGTGTAAATCGCAAAGGGTAAGCCCGAATATTAAACCAAACAAAAAAATTGGAAAAATTCGCACATGGAGATTGAGATTAGAAAAGCAGTAGGAAAAAAAAAAAAAAAAAAGCATACCAAAGTGGCAAGGCGATTGCAGGACAAAAACTCCGACAATCGAGAGAAGGCTATCATGGCGGTTCAAGATTTTGGTTCCACAGGCTATCATGGCTTTTTATTTCCCTCCCAACTAAGCAGATTCACCTTTGCAATTTTTGTGTGCTTCTCACGTGATTTAAACGTTAGTTTTCTAACACCAAACTAACAGATGTATTAATTTGGCAAGTATGAATAGTTTAAGGAGTAAATTGGCCATTATAAAAGTTGAGGGGGTCTTTTGGCCAATGGTTGAAAGTTTAGGGGGTGTATGAGCATTTTTCCCTATAAATTTGAAATTGAATTCTATAAGTTTGCAAATAAATTCATAGCATATAAAATTATATTTGTAATTTGTTGACAATATAAATATCTCATTTTTTTTAGTAAAGATCTGATTTTTTTTTAAGTTCATATATGCAAATCATTTAACTCAAATAATTTATTTAATTATTAAGTATTAGTATACATTGTGAAAGAGTAAACAATATATATATATATATATATATATATGGTGAAAAAATAAATTAATCAAGTATCTTGTAAATAAATTTGAGATCGTTTGAACCAAACTTAGACATTTAATATAATTCAATGATGAACTCGAAATTGATTTATATTTAAAAAAATTTAGAAATTAATTTTTAATTTTTAATACTTGATTTGGATGGACTAATTTTAAAGTCCTAATCTTTTCCCTCGAAAGATTGTTTTTGTGGACTTGAAAAAACCGATAAGAATAAGAATAGCGAACAAGGAACCTATTTTTTTTTTGAGAAACAACAAGGAACCTATTAGGCTATTCTCTCTTGGAAGAGACATCTTGCTTGTTCTGGACGTTGGAAGCATATTCTCTTCCTAATGGGATCACATAAAAGGCATCTATATATGAGCTCTTGCTTTTAAAAGCATGCCAATGTTTCCACATATCGTACAAGCAATGTCTTCGTCTTATAATTACTATGTGAATAATAATAAATACATGATTTCTCATCTAGGAAAACAAAATTTGATACTTACCAGGAAAAAAATGGCATTATTATTTATTATATCTTCTCTAACCATATTTTTGTATCTTCCTAGTTCCTACTACTACTGATAAGGATTGAATTCAAGATCCATTACTAGCTTTGTTCACTTTACTACGGAGTAAGTGCTAAGGCACAATTTACTTATAAGATCGAAAATTCATTCTATTTATATATATAACAATATATAAAAATAAAAATAAAAAAATCATAACCAATGCAAAAAACTACAAAAAATATTCTACTCTTACAAAAAAAAATAAAAAATTCCATTGGTAGATTACAAGTATGTCTTTCCTAAGTTCCAATTCCACAGAGACACAGATATTTGTTAGCCTACATATATAACAAATTTGGTAATAAGTTGTAAAACATGCATACACACATCATGTCTTATACATTGTTTTGCATAAAGTGTATATGTTGACATTATGTCAAGTGACTAACTTTCTTCTCTGTTTTTTTTTTTTTTTTCCTCACCAAATGAATACCTTTTTTTATTATTATTATAGTTTATTTTAAATTTTAGCATCCATTTCACCATCAAATTATAATGAAATTATGTTTTCATAAAATAAAAAATCAAATGGATTAGTAGATCAAATCTGGAAAGAAAACACACACATTAGAAATAAAAATCTACTCTCAACATCAAACTAATATTGAAAATAATTATAAATTTGTAATGAAGACTTGCTTCTTGCTACAGTAAATTGTTACAGAGTTTGAATCCAAGTTCTGGTAATGACTCTAAGAAAATAAGCTTTAGGTTATTTGAAAAACAATATTAATCTAAGTTAGGGGAAGCATGTAGGAATATAGGAATGTCAATGGATTGGATGGAAATTTTTTTTTCCAAACTCAAAATCCCTAATAAATAATTCTATCCACCAAATTCAATTAAAAATTTTAAATTCCATCTTAAATTCATTCTATTTATATGAAAAATAAATTGAACATTTGAATTTTTAGAGAAATTATTAGGTCCACCAAGTAGACTCGGTGACGTGGTCCTCCCGACTTCTCAACTAATAAAATGTTGTTATTTATGTAAAATGTGACATCATATGGTAAGTTTTATTTTTTATTCCTTGTGTTGATTAGAAAGCTCACATATACATTTGTATAGATAGCATCATCTCATTGGTCAATGAGGACCACATCAGGAGTCCTCCCGATATAAATAATAATTTCTCGAATTTTTGGCAAACTCTTTCTTACTCTATTATATACGTTTTTTAAAGCCCAAATATATTATTATTAATAATAAAAAATGAAAGATTTTGATTTTTTTTTTCATCGTTTTCCAATTTTTTCATATAAGCCTTCAAAACCCAACATTTTTCTATGTCATCATTATATATTATATATACATACACATCTTGTTAAACTATTATATATATATATATATATATAAATTCATTAACTTTATTAAAAAGAGAAGAGATACAAAGCATTCTGAATTACAAAGGACTCAATAAAAGATGGAGTTTCCTCTATTCAAGTTACTGAATTGTCAATTTGTTTGGCGTGTTGTGCCAAGATATGAGCTGGTTTATTTCCTTGTCGTCGAACATGTAGCAATTGAGATCTTTGAAGTCTTGCAAACTATTTTAGTTTAAATTACTTTTATTCAATTTATTTGGAATTCAATCTATTTTAGTAATATGCATAACCACACATCATTAATTCTAACATCCATTTGAAAATTTAACTTAACTGTGAATTCATTTGATGTTATTACGTGTGGTATGATATATTGAGTTTTAAATAAAAAATAGATATGACAATTTCTTATGGGATGGTATAAAATATGGATTTTACACCCCATCCTTACTAAATTTGGATTCTACTTCACAAAAAAAAAAAAAAATTCCAACGATAAATGGTAGTTACAAAATTGTTGGCAATGCTTAAAAAGTTTTGGGAACAATAAATGGTAGCTATAAATATAATTACTCAATAAATTTTGGTGGTATTACTGCGATTTCGTTTTTTCACCCTTTCTAAAAATGCAAATTTACTACTCTCTTAACTAAACTCACCCACCCGTTATCAAAATTTTAAATTTTTTTGACATTTAGTTGAATATATTTACCTTTTTTTAGAATAAATTAACTCCCAATTCCAAATTCCATTTCCAATTGGGTAGCTTTGTGAAGGAGGAGAGAGTGGAGAGACTCCATCGACAGACAAACACACGCACAGAGAGAGAGAGAGAAGCTACAGAATTTCATCTTCACGCAAACTCCTCCAATCTCCTAAGTAACTCTTCCCTCTCTCTGTGTTTATTTCGCTCCTTATCTTTGTGTTTTTTTTATAGATCTCTCAAGCTTTTATTCAAACCAAACCAAACCCCAAAAATTCCAAATCCCAGAAAACAAACTACAAGAAATATATTTTCCTGTTGATCCTTGTCCTCCATTCTCTGCAACCAATCACAAAAAAAGCTCACACCCACCACAATTTT
The DNA here is from genome assembly GCA_028216015.1 of Quercus dentata. Classification (NCBI taxonomy): domain Eukaryota; kingdom Viridiplantae; phylum Streptophyta; class Magnoliopsida; order Fagales; family Fagaceae; genus Quercus; species Quercus dentata. The sequence goes on from CP116449.1 coordinate 3,390,585, forward strand.
TTATTTTTTATTTTAATAAATAATAATAATATAAAAAAATTCATACATATAAATATAGTTGTTGGAGCTTGTGGATTCCTGCGAGTCCCGTATGTGCTAGTAATGGGGTCTCGCAGAAAATCAAATCCTCCTCCTCCTTCTTCTTCATCTTCTCCATCTTCCTCTCAACCTGCTGACGTGGCGATCTCAGGCAAGTTTTTTTTTTTTTTCTTTGTTTTTTGTTATTATTCATATGTGGGTTTTCGTAAAGTTTCGGTCTTTAATATGAAACATTGGTTTTTCGTTTTAGTTTCTTGAGGGTTCGGAGTAAAAACCTAGGATTCTTGTTTTTGGATCTGTATGTTTTTCTTTTGGTATTTATTTAATTTTAAATTTAAATTCGAACAAACCCAGAAGTTTGAGCTGATTGTTGAATCAAAAAGTGTGAAATTGGACTAATATCGTTTGCTTACTTGAAATGTTTCAGAATTTATAAACCCTTTTGTGAATTCTTTTTTTGGGTTCTGTAATTGCTTCCTAATCCACGTTTCAATGGGTTTTCCAAGTGTGGAACATGTAATTGGGTTGTGTTAGGAACTGTTTGATGAAGTCTTTATAGAAGGAATTGTTTCATAGAGGCTGTTTTCTGAACTGAAGTTTCAATCTTGGCAATCTAAATGTTGTATAATTACTTTGTGTTCGTGGGTTCCGGTTAGCTCGATTGAGTAAAGTCTTTTGTTGTCGAATAAGGAACGTGGGATTGAAAATCCCCCTTACACAAAAAAAAGAAACCCTGTAGCGTCTTGGGCTTATGGTAATTAGCAATTATCATGGAGCAGACACCATAAGTTTCAAATCTATGAAAATCCAAATAATTACTTTGCACTTGCTAATCCAAATTTGAAGCGTTTAAAATTGTAATTATGCAGTTGAATAATGCTTTTTGTTGTTGTTCTTGTTCTAGAACTGCTTTTACAAAGTCAGTATGATTTTTTTTTTTTTTCTTTCCTATGAGACAAGTAGCGGTGTTTATAATGCTTTTGCTTTAATGGTAATAAAAAGTGAGTAGAATGATTACCTGTTTCTGGGGTTTGAGGGTCCTGTCGAATCCTATTAACTGATAGAATTGCTGCTTTTTGCAGAACTCCACAAGAGGCATCAACAGGAATCTGAGAATTTGACGATAACAACGCAACCTGTCAGAACTTTGAAGTTCTTTGTATTGGCTGTTATTCAATATATTAAGAGCTCAATATCGTATTTGTTGGCAAAAGGAGGATGGCTAATGCTTTTAAGCACCGTGGCAATTGCTATTGGAATTCTTGTTGTAACAATTGATGGTCCTCATGAGAAGGTATTTTGCTTTGTGAATTCTCATTGTGGCTTCAATTTTCAGTAGCAAGTTAATGTTATGTATGGACTGCAGAATCTCTGTAATTGTAGTTCAGAATTTTTACTACTCATATTTCTGTCAGTCGTGTGCATTTGAATTAGCTCTTTGCTTATTTGCTGAAAGTGGGCAAAATCACAATTGAACCTAGAAAAAGTGAGGCTTTTATAAAGTTGTACATAAGCAAATAAATTAAAGAGTTCAAAGAAAAAAGCTGTATTGTTCCATGTTGTGATGCAAATGTTGACTTCCCAACTCCATCCTGCATGTGTAATTAGTTCAAATGACTCGTTAGCACCCTAGAGTTCTGTGCATATAATGAATTTGTTTATTTCAGCGGTTTGAAACTGCAATTTTTCAAAGTACAAACCTCTTAAAACCTTACTTTCTTCTAGGTACAATTAAACACCAAATTTTCAAAAAGCTGAAAACTAAGTTGTATTAAATGTGTACAATGTCATTCTCTAAAAAATAATCATAACTTTTTATTGGAAATCAATTTCCTTGTGCCATTTTCATTAATGTTTGGTTGTTCAGGAGGTTGTGGACAAACTGTTATAAGCTTAAAGCTCTTTATTTTCCTATTATTAGGATGATAAGTCTGTGCCAATTTTATTTTAGCCTTTGATTGTGAATTTTTGAGTTTTTATTTAATTTCTGGCATTTCTCTTATTATTTTGACTCTTGGATAAAATGGTGTTCATGCAATGTTTCTGCAGCATGTTGAGGAGATTTCGAGATATTTCCGGTTTGGACTATGGTGGGTGGCTCTTGGAGTTGCATCTTCAATTGGTCTTGGTAAGTAATTTTTTTGTGCATATAGATAATTCATTTTAGTGGCTGGATCAGTGTTTTTGTGCTCATGTAAATAACTGATTTTTTTTTTTTTTTGGTTTGATATGGCTATAATGTTTTGGGCTAGGAAAATAATAAGTTTCTCTTTTATATTTGTTTGAAGCATGTAGATAGTATATTCTGATAAAAAGCACTTTTGTTTATTCAAACATCTCTATTTTGAATGTTCAACCAAACCAGCATAGTTTGTGTACTATATCAGCACTGGTATTGTAAAATCAACCTTTATTCCACTTGTTTTTCTTCAGGATCTGGTTTGCATACTTTTGTCCTTTATCTGGGCCCCCACATCGCTTTTTCACGATAAAAGCAATGCAGTGTGGCCGAGTGGATTTAAAAAGTGCTCCGTATGATACAATTCAGTTGGAAAGAGGTCCATCATGGCTTGATAAGGATTGCTCTGAATTTGGGCCCCCATTGTTCCAGTTATTAGATGGTTTGCGGGTTCCGCTTAGCAGCATATTGCCTCAGGTTCAGCTTGAGGCTATTCTTTGGGGTGTTGGGACTGCTATTGGAGAGCTTCCTCCATACTTCATCTCAAGGGCAGGTATGAGGACTATAGTTTTTCTTTTATATTTCCTATTTAAGTAACACTTCCGGGACTAGTTTTAGTTTTTGTGGGTAGGACCTCATTTCAGGAAGTGAGTTGTAGCTCAAATGATTTGAATATTGATAATGAACTGAAACTTGAGAAAAAAGTGCTCACCACATATATTTTCCATGACCCTTTCTTAAAATGTTTCTTTTGTGATGTTAAAATTTTAAAGATGACTGAAGTTTTCATTTAGGACATAAATCATTTGCCCAAGGTATATGATAAGGAATTGAACAATGTCAACAACTTGCATTTGTCCCATTATGGAGAAATGAACAAATATACAATATGGATGCAATTCATTTAGTCCCAAAATTTGGGTGAAGAAACTGAATTACTTCAACAAGTATGCTTTATGCTGGTTCATAACATCTGGAAGTCTAATGCATTTGATGGTAGGGGCAAACTCAACATGTGTACTAGGGTCTATGTAATGTACAATATGGATGATCTTATTCCATGCTATGAAGTTTAATTTAAGCTTGCTTGTTGCCAACTCTAATTGATGACATATGGTTAGAGTTGGAAATATACCCCATATGGAGGGTGATAGCTTATGAATATGTATTTTATATTAGATAATCCATATGGTTGTCACTACCAATTGCAAAAAGAGGTAATTGTGTGTTTCTGTAATGTAATTATTTTACCTTATCAGCAACTCTTTGAAGCATCCTATATAAAGTTCTGATGTTGGCTGCTTTGTAGTTTGTAATACATGTTTCCTCTAGAGCCTATGAGCTCTAGCTCAAATGGCACATTTTCCTTTTGTAAGAGCAAGGTTGTGGAGGGTGAGGACATGAGTTTTAGAACTATTGGGTGTGTGTGTAACTTGGCAATAAAAAAAGACATGTTTTATCTGGATATTTATGCAGCTCAATTGGAAATTATTATATTTTAAAGAAATTAATTTGGTGAGAGCTTGAATATGCATGATCAATGTTCAGCTGGACCTTTTATGGATCCTTGCTGATTTTCAAGTAGTGGGTATTAGTGAATACCAATTATAGATCTTTTTCCTGAATTAGATGCTTTCAAGTTACTTTGATTTGGCACGTTTCCACCCTTTATTTTGTTAAGGACTGGCATTGATAGTCTTACTTTATTCTTCTGATTAATGATTTCATTCTGCTCCTATACTCATCTGCCACTTTACGCAGCAAGCGAGTCTGGTAGACAATTGGATGCAGCGAGCGAGTCAAGCAAATTGGATGCCCCCTCATCTGAAGGAAAAGGATTCATTGCTACTCGCCTAAATCAAATCAAGCACTGGCTTTTATCACATTCCCAACACTTGAACTTCTTTACAATTTTAGTGCTTGCTTCGGTTAGTTTGGACCTACTCTGATTTTATCACTTGATTACTCTTTAATAAAATATGCTTGTTTGAATCTTTTTGACACTGTATTTGTATACATGTTCTCTGACACTCCACTTGAGCAAAAGTTATTGATTGTTTCTCTTGATCACTTTACTGTATTAGCGATGCAGGATAAAACCAAAACGATGCATCAATAGAATTAAAGAACATAGAAATAAAGGATAGATAACCTAGAAGTTAGCACCTAGGCTAGTTTGGAATCTGCACCAAGTAAGAGAGAACAAAACCTCATGGAGTCAGCACCTAGGGTTGGTTGGAGTCAGCACTAGACAATTGGAAGGAAAAATTCCGAGAGAAGTTTTATTAAACAATGAAACTGTAATCTTCTCCAGTGCATAGCATTCTTATAAGTTATAACTACTAAAACTAAACCCTAATTCTAAATGACTTGGGAATTGAATTACCTCTTTCTGTCTTAGTGAAGATCCCTTAAAGAATCATGAAAAGAATACACACACACACACACACACACATTTGAAGATCCCTTAGTGAAGATCCCTTGTGAATTTAAATATGTAAACCCCTTCATATCTCTAAAGCCAGAATCTGTACTGTATGTGTCCATGCTGGGAATTTCTGAAATTTTGTATATGAATTTGACTTGCTTCCACATTTCCTTGGAAACTGTATTTGCTTGTTATTTTATAATATCACGTTTGCTATTTGCTTATTTTTGTTGGTTCTCATGTTTGATTCTGAGAATTCAGGTTCTCTGGTAATTTTTATGTGATGTTCATTCTTTGAAAGCAAAATTATTGTTTTCTATCATGTAAGCTGTCAATTAACTCAAGTATTTTTCAGGTTCCAAATCCTCTATTTGACCTTGCTGGCATTATGTGTGGACAATTTGGGATTCCATTTTGGGAATTTTTTCTTGCAACATTGATTGGAAAGGCAATTATTAAAACTCACATACAGGTTCAAGAATTCTCACTTTCTTCAGATATCATTCTTAGTTGTTCTAGTTTGTAACTTGTTTATTTCTTCATTACCAAGTATGTTTTTCATATCAATTATGACATTATATAGTCAAACAGACTACCATTTAAAATTGGGGGAAAAAAATCGATTTATGTGAATGGACTGCAACAGGGGAAAATGATGAGTACAAAACTTTAGCAGTCTCTACAAAGCCAGCTAGAGGGGTTAATCTCATAAGCTGTAATTTGTTTTGGATTCCTATTGGCTCTTTATTTGATTTCTTTTTTGCCCCCTGCAGACAATTTTCATCATCTCAGTTTGCAATAATCAACTCCTTAACTGGATAGAAAATGAGTTGATATGGATACTGAGCTTTATACCTGGTTTTGCTTCTGTCTTGCCTAATGTTATTGCCAAGCTCAATGCAATGAGAGATAAGTATCTAATAGCATCTGCTCCTGCGACCTCAAATATGAAGGTATTACATCATGTGAACAAGTTATTTATCTTAATTTTGGCATGGTCTGCACTGTAGAGCATCGCATTACTAATTTTCTTCTAAACCTTCCCAGGTGAAGAAGTGGGATTTCTCAGTTGCCACACTATGGAATACTGTTGTCTGGCTCATGCTCATGAACTTTTTTGTCAAGATTGTGAATTCAACCGCTCAAAGCTATCTGAAGAAACAACAGGAAATAGAGCTAGCAAAGCAGTCATCTACAAAAACACATTCAAAATGAGCCTGTACTGCTCAATGAAGTAACAGTTGTACTCTCTTACAAGTGATGGAATTTTCAGCAAAAGCTACCATTGATGTCACCCAAAACTCTCTGCATTAGTAGTCCCTGTTAGAAGCTTGTATAGAATTATTAACACGATGGAATACAGGAGAAATTGCGGGTTTATTTAGCCGCTAGTGCTGGGGAAAGCATTATTTTGGGTGGTGTTTATAACCCATTGTTAACTATTGTTTAAGTCGGAAACTGGAATCTTGCTATTCTTTTGCACTGAAAACAGATTATAAGCTCATTAATCTTTTAGCTTTTAACACATTGAAATAATCCAAAAAAAAAAAAACTCAAGTATATGATCTCTCTCTCTCTCTCTCTCTCTCTCTGTGGTGTTATGATCATCATGTATGTTATATTTTGATTCCCCTAGAACCACGAACACCCTAGAAAATGTCATTGAAAGATCGCAAAATGGTTTTTGCTTTGGATCAAACTAGCTAATTTTCTCTTATGGAAAATTATCTTATGCTATTAAATTATCATGTGGAGTGATAGCATGAAGCCTACCCTCAGAGGAATACATGCTATGAGAAAACGATTACATACAACTGCTTCATGAGAAACCAACTTGTCCCTTATAATGGTATATTATTGACATGGTAGAGTATGAAAATGCTATTGTAAGGAATCAAAATGCAGCCATGAATGCGTTGATATTCTTTAAAACCCTCTTTCTTAATAAGATGATAGTTTTATTTTCCATCTTTGTATTAGAAAGGACATTATAAGTGAGTCAGAGTATAACGTTACCTTGATAATAAAAATTGTTTTTAGTGATCCTAGACATCATGTTTAGTCAAGGATTCTCCACTAAACAGGTTGATAGTGGATGCATGATGGGCATCTAGCAATGAGTTTATATCTTAATATTCTTTTTAGATTGAGAATCACAATTATGATTAGAATAACTTAATCATCAGCCACATAATGGTATGAATTACTTATTTATGATGAATATGATTATATAAAAAGTTCCACCAGTAATATGAGAAACAGTCCAGTCAGCATGGTGCTTGGAAGTTTGTGTCAAACTGGCTAAAAGACCTAAAAGATTTGGGGTTTGATACTGATCTTAGCCTTGCTTATTAAATATTCTGTGAATGCAAAAGATAAGCTTCTACTGGGGCAGCTTATTCCTAATTTCCTATATGGAAAATCTAGTTTCTGGTAGGCTTTGGCCTAAGAATTAACAACCTTTATTTTATTCTATTTTAAAAAATTCATTTAAATATAACGTAGAGGGTATTATACCCTTGTCATAAATTTATATTAAAGAAATAAAACCACAAGGTCTGAATCTTATATATATCATTTGAATATAACCCTTTTTGGCATGTATTGGTTTTGAGTCACTTCAGACAGTCAAAGCCCCTAATGACTTTCATTTAAATAATTTATTAAAAAAATGCCCTCTCAAGAAATGTTTTGACTCTAATCTCAACAGACAGAGAGAGGTGGCAACAGATTAAATAAAATACCTAGTACCAAATATTATGAGAAGGTGGTTTTAAAATAAACTAAACTTTTAATAATCTATTAGAAATCCAAAAAAAATTAGTCATATCTCATATGAGTTGATGGATGTCCACTAGTCATGTAAAATAATGTTGAGGGTGTTCACTGGTTGAATTAGTCAGGAAGCACTACATCTAGTGCTGGATCCAAGGTTTTGTGTCCTAGACAGAAAATAATGCATAGATTTCTTGATAGTCATGGCTACATTGAAACACTTTACAAAGGTTGTATAACCCAACCCACGTATAGTTTAAGATTTAAGACTTTTGCCTAAATATGTCAGCAGAATTTCAAGCAAAATGTTAAAAATTTCAAGAATATGCCGAAGTTTCACACTATCTACAATGGTTTCTCATATTTCCATTTTAGCTGCTCAAGAATTACTTTTGAAGTTTGGAGAGCTAGAACCAACCCGCTGGGGTGTGGCCCCTTAGACTTGCAAGACGGCCCAAAGCCCAATATCTGACCATCCCGAATGGAAGACATTGCCAATCTCTAAAGGCATGTACTAGGCTGCATATCTTAGTCTGGCTACTCGTCCTAAAAAGTTTTGTAGTCGGTTAGATCCAGAATGAAAAAGAAAAAAATCTTAACCTTGAAATGGAATTTCTCGAAAAGGATTCTCTTCATGGTTGGACCGTTGGGGACAACAACTGATCCCCATGTTACTGCAACTAAAAAAAAAAAGTTTCAACCTATGATGTTCGCACTTGATAATAACTCTTTTATTATCAGACAAAAACACCAATCGGTTTTTGGTGTAAACAGGGATTGAACCCTAAATCTCTTATACAACCATTAGAAACTTTACCGGTTGAGCTGACTGGAACCCACCCCATGTTACTTTAATTAAGAACACTCCCATGAGTACTTGTATAATAGAAAAAATGACCATGTTTTAGCCAACTAAGTCCAAAATTCACCCATATTAGATCATGTAAAGTTGTGTAAAAATACATGGTTGCTATTGTAATCGTATACATTTACATTGGTACTATTTATTTTGCATTTAGTTTTTTTTTTTCTATACGTATCCCAAGGCTCAAGGAAATGAATGAATCATGATTGTCATGTATGAAAAAATGATAATAATTAAAAAAATCAAGAAAATTGATATTTTAAATTTAATGAATTATATTGTAAAATAGATAATAATCTGATATAGAGTGTTATGAAAAGTGAGTAAAAAAAAATAAAAAAGTAAATTCTTATACTAAAATAGAAAAAAATTTGCACGAGTTGATACAAATGCTCTAACCTAAGGAGGATGATGAGTTATCAAGTGTATTTAGTTTCATCCCCAAGAAAAAAAAAAAAAAAAAAAAAAAAAAGATATCTATAAAAATTCTAAAAAATTCAGGGTGGACCTAGAATTTCAAGATAGGGGAGGCCAAGTATAAGAAGAAGAAAAATCCAAATAGATATCCATATAATACTAATAAATTATCAACCAAGATCAATGCACAAAATCATTGTTTCTTAATACATTAGGATGCAAATTATGCAATCATTTACCAACAAAGACCAAAAAAAAAAAAAAATAATAATAATAATAATATTGTTTCTTAAACGCATCAATCATTGCAAAAAGAAATATATATATATATATATATTTTTTTTTTTCACAGATCAAAACTTACTTTTGCTACTTTAATATAGTATTTGAAATGTCTCATAAAGTAGTGTTTTTGGTATTTGGTGTTTTAAATACTAAATATTTACCATTTAAAATACGTAATACTAGTACTCTAATACTGAGTTGACTGAGATTTTTTTTTTTTTTTTTAATTTTAAAATTTTGTTTATGTTATGTTTTTGAGTTGGATAGTTGCTAGTTGAGTTAGGCTAATTAAAAAAGAGGAATTCTAAGTTTTTGGAAGAGTGAAGCTCTACTCTAAAATATATATATATATATATATATAATCATTAAAAAAATATTCTTTCGGCTAGGGTGGCCCAAATTTTTTTTTTTTTTTTTTTCCTTTGGGCCAGGGGGGCTCACGCCCCCTTGGCCCCCTGTGGGTCCATCACTCTAAAATTATGCTATTTTCTTTTCTCTAATATAACAATATCTTTGACAAACCCCATTGATTCTTTTCTAGAATAGAATTTAGTTTCATTTCCTTCACTCTCAAGTTTTTAGTTTTTTGTCTGGAATCAAGAGTGGCCGAACACAACTCTCATACAAGAGAAGTTTATCATTCTATATATCTAATATATGCAACATCCCTTTCACAACCTACAATATCACATTGTGAAGCAAAATGATGCTGCTATGCTATAAAGGGAGAATGCACGTACCCAAACCCACGAGATACATTTAACTTGTAAAGATTATTTTTATAAAGCTAGAGCAAAAAGGTTAAGAAAAACGTGATTTTGCAAAAGCAAGGCAAATATTAACGTGAGAAATTTGTAATCTTGGGCTTTTCCCCCTCCTGTGACATTCCAATGTGGCAATGTTATTAATTACTTGGGTCACCCTTTGGAGAAAAAGAAAATCCCAAAAGACAAAGTATATAAAACCAATCACATTACCGTCCTTCATCACGTAAATGAAGGACCAGATTTTGTGTATGGACTTTGAAGTTTGAACGTGAGTTTGACTTCCAATTAGTTCAAATCGTTAAAGATAAAAGTTGCTTGTCCTCTATCTTTTGTTTTAAGATAAAAAATTTGAAGTTCGAATTCCATCAATGCATTTTAGAATAAGATATTTAGATCTTGAATTTCACCTATATTAAAAAGGGTTTTATTAATATATATTTTTGTGGGTTCCAGTTAATTCAACTGGTAAAGTCTCTAATGGTTGTATAAGAAATCTGGGATTCAATCCCCGTCTACACAAAAAACTGATTGGTGTCTTGATCCGATAATATAGAGTTATCATCAAGAGCGGACGTCATAGGTTAAAACTCTCTAAAAATATATATATATATATATATATATATATATATATTTTTAAGATATACATTAGTAAATTATTTTAAGTAACTTTTTATAAACTAATAGAAATATAAAAATAATTAATATATGTCCTAAGAGGATACCCTAATTGAACCCTATTAAAAAACAATTTAATTTTAGAGTCATAGTATTCTTTTCCATTATATTTTACAATGCTCTTCAATTCAGTTTAGGAAACAATACTTGGTACAAGTTTATTTTATTTTCGTTCAAAGAACAACTATTCCTAAATGGTGCTTTGGTTTCAATTAGCTCAAAGTATCCATTTGTAAAGTTGTTTGCCCTCTATCTTTTGTTTTAGAATACGAGATTTGAAGTTTGCTTAAAAAAAAAAAAAAAAAAAAGATATTTAGCGTGTATTTGGGTAAGAATAAAAAATTAAAATTATTTCACTATTTAGCTACTATTTATGAGCTCTACTATACTTTTAGCATTATTCATGGGTCCTATTGTACTATTTCAACTAATTTTTACCTTTATCTATAGTATTTTCAGCAATAATTTTTCAATTTCAGTAAAATAAGCAGTATCTAAACACATTTAGAGCTCAAATTTCATCTAAAGAGTTTTACTTTTTATATAAAAAAAAGGAAAAAAGTAATTAATTATTTTGATAATTTTTTAAATTTTTGATAATTTTTTTAAATAGATAATTAATATATTAAAAATCGGTTGTAATTTTAATTCAATGAGAGTGTGGACATCAAAAATAATTTTTTTTTTTTTTTTAAAAAGAAGGTTGTTACAAAGTTAAAAGGTTTAGAGTACGGAGTGGACCCATTCAGGGCAGGGCCCATGCCATTATGCCAAACATGGTCGGTCAGTCAAGTTGTGGTAAACTGACAGAACTGTCACGGGTAAGTAAACTCACTTCTAATTAAACGAACGTGGTTGTGGACCCCTCACACAGGAAGCAAAATCTAAGAAAGTAGTGTCCCAGAAACAGTAGGGTCCCACCCCTTAAATGGTGGGGCGGCGCTAACATTGAATTGGATACAGATAATGAATGTATATATAATGGGGGCCTCGTAGATCAGAATAGATGGGGAATTTATTATTTCTATGTGAGAAAGAGTGAAGGAAAGAACTCTGTGTGTGATATGTGAACAACACGTTGCACATAAACACACATGTTGCTGTTTTCGTTAATGTAAATATAAAAAGGACTTTGTGGAATTTTGAAAAGGCTGACACAACAACTGACTAATATTGGATGGGTCCCACATTCCCCCAATATTTCTGGCTGTGATCTTGTTTTTGAGTAAAAAAACTTTTTTTTTTTTTTTTTTTTTTTGTTGTCTGCTTTTTGGACACGGTTAAAACAAAAAACTTGGGCCCTACACCTATACACCTTTTTTTTTTTTTTTTTTTTAATTTTTTATTTTTATTACCCATTGGTACAGTTTGTCTGTCCTGGCCGACTCTGATTAAGGTCCAAAGCCAGACTCTGTTTTGGGTCTCAATTTTTGGGCTCCCGACCAAACCGATTGTGACTTTCACTGGTGACTCTTTCTATTTTTCTTTCTAGATTCTCTCTCCAAATTTTTTCCCCTTTCACATAGATTTTAGTTTGAAGTTTATATATATATATATATATATATATTCTTTTAAAATTGTGAAAAGGAGTGCTACTAACTTCTAATTAAAGATATAGGTTGATGGTGTAATTGATTATAAGTTTGACCTAAGGCTTATCGGGAGTTGGCCAATGGGGGACTCTCAATACTTAAGTCAACAAAGATGCGTAGGAGAATTCTCATGAAGGAGCTCAAGTCAAGATTGTTCATAACTTCCCTCATTAATCACATTCTTTTCATGATTGTTCGGGGAAAATAGATTGCTCCGTTTCAAAATCAAAACGTAACGCATGCATTTTCCGTTATAAATAATATTATGTGAGAATGGTGATAGATTTTATAAAAATCGACAGTCGGTTGGGTTTCGAATACCTTTCCATATAAGGAATTAGTAGATTTTCTATCGTTTTCTCGTCAAAGTAAGCTTGGTTACACTAAACTCTTTTAGTCTCTAGTCTACCATGATAGAGCTACCACATCATCATTTTGCATGGAGGTGTCATATCAATACTTTAACCATTATAGATGAATTTCTATATTTTACCAAATAATTTCTTACTTTTTTTTACAGTATAAATTATTTGTCTCTTTTAGTCATGGCAAGAAAAACATGATATTTTTCAAATAATGTATTAATGCATATTTCTTTGACAGATATGGGATTTACATATCAGTCCTGCACATAGAACCACATGTGAGAGGAAGATATGGTGCATTTTGGTGTACAAAATTGTTTCTTCTACAACAATGTGTCATGTCACTATAAAGTTTAGTAGCAGTACAAAATTTACAATCACAATTCTGTGCTACATGGAAATCATGTCCACTGCATTCAACTTCATAAAATAAGTTCAACTAGTAAAATTTGGGTTCAATTCCACCTACATTAGTACACCAAAAAAAAAAAAAAAAAAAATCATTACTCTTGGGGTAATAGTAAGGAACAATTACCATGGGGGCAAATATCTTGGATTTCAAATTTTGTTGTATTCATTAAATAACTAAATAAATAAACTATTCCTTGAGGACTTTGGCTATTCCCAGAGAATCTAAAACAATTATGGTTTTAGGAATAGCCATTGACCTTGTATTTATTGTGAATTTTATTAATTTTCCAACTCTTAAAAACGATGGGGGACCAGGGTGCTACTTGACCTAGAGTTGTTAAACGTTTCTTGCTATTAGATATCACTATCATAAAATCATAGAAAAGATTATGTTGGATCCAATAGGAATGTGGCATAGTTTCATAGATGTTACTCAAGGTATTTTGATCAAGACTGAACATTATAAAAGTATATGGCCTTTATAAAATTTAATCTCCTATTGGCACTTGTTTCTCCTATTTCTTTTTCATTTTTAAAGAAAGAAATGCACTGTTTGTTTGGTATATGAAATATTGAAATCTACCCCATTGGTTGATTTGGTGTGCCTTTGACATTGATATTCGCTCAAACAATCCAATCAAAACTCAGACTTTCTCGATTCTCCATCTAACCCTTTCCTTTCTATATTTATATCTTGATTCTTGACATAAATCAATCTCCTTAAGACTTCATTGTAAGTGCTAGCCAGCTACCAAAAAGACAATTCTACAGTTATACAATTATCCCTTCGACCAACTTGAAGCCCTGCTTGAAATCTTACTCTGGATGTGAAACCAAAGGGTTATATTCCAAACGAATAGAATAAAATGTATTTGTTTGTTTGTTTGTTTTTTTTTTTTTTTGATGGGAAAATGTATTTGTTTATTGTAAATCATTTAGTTGGTCGAATGACTCCATCCATCCATCCCTCTTCAAAGGGATTGGAGTTTCAAGTTTCTTGGTTCAAATTATCAAGTATTTCTTGAGCATAACAATCAGATATTCCCCCTTTAAAGAAAAAAAAAAAAAAAAAAAGAATCCAATAATTTAATAAGATTCACAATCTCACTTTGCTCTACTCCTAAAGTACTGACTTTATAATTATTCGTACCTTTCATGACATAGTCCGCTAGAAAAATAAATGTTTTCTCATCAAAAATAAATAAATAAATAAATGTTTATAAGTCTATTTCTCAAATTTTGGGACTTATTTATTTTGATACACACACATACAAGTGCAATATTTTTACAAAATGGTGGGTGTCCACTCATTGTATGTTCTGACGGTACTCGTGGATCGGTCATGCTCGAATTGAGCCAATTCTTCACACAACTCGAATACAATCGAGTTCAAAGTTTAATATCTTATGTTGACTAATATGCATCAAATTTTCAATCGTCAAATGTTTTTCGAATTAGAGATCACACTAGTCGAATTCAATGGGTGGCAATTTGTTAGATGAAGAGTGGCCAATTTTTTATCAAAATTGCTATATATATATATATATATATATAGAGAGAGAGAGAGAGAGAGAGAGAGAGAGGCATATACAATGTAGATTGTAATATACGGAGTAAATTTATTTGGGAAAGTAAAGAAAATATAGAGAATTTACTTTGAGAGTAAATTTACTTATATTTCTATAAGAAAGTTGTTGGATTACACGTGTGAGTGAAGTCTTACATTGAATAAAGATGAGAAAAATAAGTGGTTAATATAGCATAATTAAGCACATACCCATTGGGCTTAGATTTTTTGGGTTAAAGTGTGTCTCTATATGTTATATTAATTATTCAAGAAAGCTCCCCAAGGTGTTTATTTCCCCGACAAGTGGTATCAGAGCCCATGGTGGTGTGGAGCAAATGTAGCAAGGTTATTGAGATTCCTTTTGCGCTTGGAGCGGGAACAGGGTGTGTGTACTTGAAGTCCTTTCGTAAATGGAACAGGGCGGGTTCCTTTCACGCTTAGAGCGGGGACGGTATATTACACCAAGCAAGCCCATAAAGCCCACACAAATGATCTTGGAAAAGACCCAACAAAGGAATATTATTACCAATGGTGCTAGACAACGATGAGGTGCGAGGTTGACACATGAAAGCCAATGAATGATGCACTAGTGAAGGAAAAAGCCCATTAGGCAAGGGGGAGTGAGTAGGACTTGTTCATGGCCCACAGAGAAGTCTTGAAACCCATAGAGAGGCGGACTCACACGTAAGAGGGAGATTATTGGGTTACACGTATGAGTAAAGTCCCACATTGAATAAAGATGAGAAGAATGAGTGGTTAATATTAACATAATTAAGCACATACCTATTGGGCTTAGGCCTTTTGGGTTAAAGTGTGTCTCTATATGTTATATTAATTACTCAATGAAGCTCCCCAAGGTGTTTATTTCCTCGACAAAAGTGTCAATTGGCAACTTTGTATTGGGTAGAGAAAAATGGTTTCTACATAGAATTTTATGCGATTTTCTTGTCTGCAACAACTTTATAATGGTTCTTTATACTTAAATCAACCATATTTACCCATCTACGGTGCCTTTTGAAATGTTATAACCCCTTGTCTATAAATAATGATTTCATATATAGTTTTTATCAGTTACACATCATTTTTTTTCATAAATTCGCAAGAATTCTCCAAGTTTATTACTTGTAGAATTCTTGGCTTAGTTGTATCCTAGAAACAAATTTATAGTAACCTTATTGTAGCACTTGTGGTGGGAAATGTTATGTAAGGACAATGTCAAGTTATGCCTCGCCTCTAGGACTTTATTCATCAATTATTTCTTTGTTTTTTTTTTCATTGTTTTACAAAAGGTTCCCCCACCCCCAACAAAACAAGCAATAATGGCTACACAAAAAGTGGCGACTGGCAAGCAACAAACTAAATGGACCCTTTTGAACCTTTTCAAATCCCTCCAAAACTTTCTCCCTCAAATTCTCAAACCCAAAAGCCCATTGCAACCATGAACCAAGAATTTCTTTGGAATTGATTAGACAAAATAGCAAAAGCAACCAATTTAACAATGATAAAGTTGGAACTAGATTTTCCTTGAACAAAAATCCATAAAATAATTATAACAAAAAATTTAAGTTCACAAGAATCGACTTGTTTTTTCAACAACCCTACTATGTCCCATTATAAGTCAAGCGACAAAATGGGATATGAGTTTTTGACAATGAGAGGAAATTGTAAGACACTATATATTTTGAAAATTATACCCCTCTTTTGTTCAATTTAAAAAAACATATATAAATTGACAGCATTATAGTAAAATTGACAATTTTTATTTTTATTTTTTTAATACAAGTCGATCTTTCTCCTCTAGATTGCCCTAATTTGGGGGAATAAAAACTTATCTTAGGGAGCCAAGAGTGTAGCTCAATTAGTTGACACCTTTGGTGTTTTCAAATGAGATATTTATGGTTCAAATTCTCCATTCCTGTAACTATCAAATTATCAAAAAAATATAAAAAGTTAAGAAGCTAGCTGCATTAGGTCTGCACCAAGTTGTATAGCTGACATGTGCTGAGATTGTATTTAGACATGTGATTGGTTGGAAGGGTACTCGATTGTAATAAGCATGTGCTAATTGTAGGAAGCATGTGCTCATGCATTGGCAGTAGGTAGTTAGGCAGTTAGTTAGTTACTTGTCAATTAGAGATGGGCATAAGAGTATAAGAGAAGATTGTAAGGTTAGGCAGGGGATTATGTGAAATGTAATGCTTCTTTGCTCTTAACCATTCCTAATCTTCACCCCTTTTCTTGCGGAGGCCCGGTTGTCCTTGAAATCAACCAGAAACATATATTCAAGTTTGTAAGATCAATTAATAAAGAAAAGTCTTATTAAAAACAAACAAACTTACCTTAATGCCATCCAAATCCCATCAATCCCTTTTCCCCCTCCCTTTAAAAAAAAAAAAATCCAAAAAAAAAGTGAATTAAACTATTCACATTTTCTTCCTTCTACTCCTCTCTCCTTTCCCTTAAACACACAAGTAGACTATAATGTTCCACTTGAACCTAAAGAGGTTTCTCTTTGAACTTTAACTATACCAACTGAGGAGGATTTCATGAGTGAAGTTGGATTTTTAATTTTTGGGTCCACAGTTACTTGCAAATATGCAATTTACTTAACTAACAAAAAAAAAGTATTCGGAAATTGAGGAAGAACCAAAAGTTTGTTGATAACATCATTATCCAAAAATGTCCATTTTTAATTTCTACTCTATGATATATGATATACAAGTAAGATCATCAAGTAGATTTTATAAAGGGATAGATAGATTAGCAGATATGGTCATATGGTCTTAGCCGGAAAAAAAAAACCCCAGATATGATACTTCCATCTGTATCGCAAAAGCACCATTACCAAAAATATAATATAGCCACTTGCAAGAATTAAGGATGGTGACAGAACCATCACCATTGCATTAAATCATTTTCAATTCTTACCTCTTTTTTTTTTCTTTTCTTTTCTTTTTTAATATGGCAGCAATCACTAGATTCACATCCCAGGGGAACAAGCTGCACGACAAAATGCATAAGCACAAAGGTATTTTATGATAAACATTTTTTTTTTTTAAGAAACTATAATAAACTAGATATAGCGGGTTCCAATTAGCTCAACTGATAAAGTCTCTGATGGTTGAATAAGAGATTTGGACTTCAATCCCCACCTACACCAAAAACCGATTGGTGTCCTAATCTGATGATAAAGAGTTATTATTAGAAGCGTACGCCATAAGTTAAAATTTTATTAAAAAATATAATAATAATAAACTAGATTATAACCCAATACAAATGCAAGAAATACAATTAAAGATAATCATATTTTTATGTGATTTAAAATCATCAGTTCCATTTGTGGGGCCCAATAATTTATGGGCCAGGCCCACTTGCTCATGGAGAGTCCACAGGCCCAAACCGAAAAAGGTTATGGCCCAAAACTCAAAAATATAAGGCCAAAGATGGCTCAGAGATGCAAAATGAGGACAGTTTAGTCCTCGGCCGACCCAAAGCTCCCTTAAGAAGAGGGGTAAAAAAGAGGTAAAGGAAAATTGGTAAAGGAAAATTGGTAAGAAGATCTAAAATATCTTGGATAAGTTACCCTTACTACCCTCCCCAAATAAGACTCTGACCTAATGAACCGTATTCTCGTGCTTTATCAAACCATCCCCAACAATTCCAGGATTAGACTGACGGGACAAATAGCGATCCTGAAAAAGTTGACCCTACACATGGACGAGGGACAAATGAACGTAGGCTGGTATAAAAGAGAAGGTAAACTAATTAGAAAGGGATCCCATCCGACTTCCCGGGTAAAAACTCCAGGGATGAGAATGCCCTGACAATGTACGCACACCACCACGAAAAACCCACCGTCGGGTAACCGGAGAAAGACATTAGTGCTCCTCGGACATGATCCAAGGAGTCCAATCCCTCGAAGTTACGAAGTTGTAGAGCTTGAATATCCAGACTCAAGCCCTCTCTTATCCGAGCTCCCCTAAAGTCCGGTTTGGACCAACGACCTGTGACCAAACGCTAGCCTTTCAAGCCCACTCTCTACAAATCATATTGTGGGGGATCTTTCACGTGCGAGCCCAACATCATCGTTGGGCCGTTAAAGGATCGTGTCCCTACAATTGGCGCCGTCTGTGGGAAGGCTTGCTCATTGGCATGGGTGGCGTTTCGATCAACTCTCTAGCAAGCAGAGATTCGCGGGTTTTCCCCCGTCTCCGGTGACATACGATTGTTGTTCCAACATAAACTTGTGCCGGGGGCTACGTCTGCGGCGCCAACGGCACGGGCGCTCTTGGGGCTTCCGACCTCAAGCCAACTCTCCCCCGTGGTCAAGGGGCTGACTCAAAAAAAAGCAAACAAGGTACTCAAAAAGTTTTGGGATGAGAACCTAGGCCTTGCATGGTCCCTGATTCAAGCCTATGGGGAAACCAAGTACACAAAAGAAAAACATAAGTTTTGGACAGAACCTAGGCCTTGCATGGTCCTCGGACTCAAGCCTATGGGGAAACCAAGTACACAAAAGAAAAAAACATAAGTTTTGGACAGAACCTAGGCCTTGCATGGTCCTCGGACTCAAGCCTATGGGGAAACCAAGTACACAAAAGAAAAACATAAGTTTTGGACAGAACCTAGGTCTTGCATGGTCCTCGGACTCAAGCCTATGGGGAAACCAAGTACACAAAAGAAAAACATAAGTTTTGGACAGAAATCAAGGCCTTGCATGGTCCTCGGACTCAAGCCTATGGGGAAACCAAGTACACAAGAAAAAACATAAGTTTTGGACAGAACCAAGGCCTTGCATGGTCCTCGGACTCAAGCCTATGGGGAAACCAAGTACACAAGAAAAACATAAGTTTTGGACAGAACCAAGGCCTTGCATGGTCCTCGGACTCAAGCCTATGGGAAAACCAAGTACACAAAAGAAAAACATAAGTTTTGGACAGAACCTAGGCCTTGCATGATCCTCGGACTCAAGCCTATGGGGAAACCAAGTACACAAAAGAAAAACATAAGTTTTGGACAGAACCAAGGCCTTGCATGGTCCTCGGACTCAAGCCTATGGGGAAACCAAGTACACAAAAGAAAAACATAAGTTTTGGACAGAACCTAGGCCTTGCATGGTCCTCGGACTCAAGCCTATGGGGAAACCAAGTACACAAAAGAAAAAACATAAGTTTTGGACAGAACCTAGGCCTTACATGGTCCTCGGACTCAAGCCTATAGGGAAACCAAGTACACAAAAGAAAAACCATAAGTTTTGGACAGAACCAAGGCCTTGCATGGTCCTCGGACTCAAGCCTATGGGGAAACCAAGTACTCAAAAGAAAAACTATAAGTTTTGGACAGAACCTAGGCCTTGCACGGTCCTCGGACTCAAGCCTATGGGGAAACCAAGTACACAAAAGCACAATCGGAGTTCCCTACTTCTTAGTCAACTGCTCGGATGGATTATTTAGAGGCTATCGGTCTCGGACGGTATTCGCGCGCTTATCACGTAATATTCAACTGTTACCCTGGTTAGTTTCTTAAATTTGATTTACTATGAATTATCGTCATAATATCTGGTAATATTGGTAAATTAGAATTAGTTAGATTATAATGCCTGGTAGTATTGGTAAATTAGAATTAGTTAGATTATGTTTCAAGGTATCCTGCTCCGAATATCTTTGAAGAAACACACACATGGAGCACACCCACTCACAGAGTAGTGTTGCCAAAAGATCGATATTCAAAACATGTAAATAAATTTCCATTTTTACTCGAAACAAAGAAGTAGTACAAACAGACAAGTGAAAAGTCGGAATCACTTATGTCAAAGCTCACTACATAATTAAGAAAGAAGATACAAAAAATAAAACAAAGCCGAGGAGCAAGACAGAAAGAGAGGTTGGCTACTGCTCCACGACCTCGTTATTCCTCAATACTTTTACATGCCCATAACTCGGGCATCAAAAGAACCCAGCCCGGGCCCTGCAACCTCGAAGAAAAGGTGCAGAGAGAGCCCAACTTGAGCCTGACACCACCGAAGGAAAGGTGCAGGGAGCTGGAAGTTGAGGAGCCTTCACCAAAAATTTGCCTACAACAAGGCAGAGGCGCTGATGGCGGAGAATCTTTCTTCTGACACGCCAAAATTCTCGCATGAACAACCCTGCTTGGATTTTGACTAAATGAGGGAGAGGCACCCTTTCCCCTCGATCGAAAGGGAGTATTCTCTTGAACTTATGCTTCCCTTGCCCGTACCTCACTATTCGAAGTCTTAGGAGGACACGGCGTTTCTGTGGCGGAGAGAGTTCCTTCTCCCCAACCCTCGCCTCAAACATGTTATGCTAAGGGAGGACAAAGACTCGAGTATAGGAGCCGTGATTTGGGAGGAAGTCAAGGAGTTGTGTGTAGGTAAAGCAACTGTCTCTCCCATTTATTTAAGGGAATAAGGTGGTGGCATTTAATTCACGCAGATCCCAAGGGACGCTACAGACAAAATGGTTCTCGCTCAATTTCCAACGTCAACTGCAACCACAAGATTAAAGAAGCCTCGTAAAGGCGCACCTCAAACATTGGGACGCCAGAGAGTACCGCGTGGCCAAAGGCTGCGGAGATACCTCTTAATTCGTGGGCCTAGTGAATTCGCGGCCCAGCCCGTCTCGCATGAGGGCCCAGGGACTATGGCCCACGCCGAGAAATAGCCGTTGCCGAGGACAACCCCTGCTCGCGCCTCGTGAAATACCCGAGGAAAGGGAGAATCTGAACTCAAAAAAGTTTTGGACAGAACCTAGGACTTGCATGGTCCTCGGACTCAAGCCTATGGGGAAACCAAGTACTGAGAAAAACATAAGTTTTGGACAGAACCTAGGACTTGCATGGTCCTCGGACTCAAGCCTATGGGGAAACCAAGTACTGAGAAAAACATAAGTTTTGGACAGAACCTAGGACTTGCATGGTCCTCGGACTCAAGCCTATGGGGAAACCAAGTACACAAAAGAAAAAACATAAGTTTTAGACAGAACCCGGGCGTTGCGAAGTCCTTGGACTCAAGCCTTTTGGGGAAACCAACTACTCGGATGGGGAAGGTTCTCGACTCAAATACTGTAAAAGGTTAAGGCCAGTGTGTTAAGCGGATGGCGAAACGACCCAATGTTCATTAGCCTAAGGAAACTGTTCATTTGGCGGGTGACATGTCCTCGGATAGTTACTTCCTACACCGTATCGAGCACTTAGTCCTCATCTCGGCTAATTTTAAGGTGAGTTTCATTCCTCACTGGTCGGCATTGCTATGTCAAATAATTTTATTAAAGTTATGGTGACATCTTTTTATTAGCAAATATTTTAGCCTTAGTTGTCATTGATTCAAATGCTATATTATTGTGCCGAGCAGCGCTTGTAAACTTGTAAAAACATAAAAACAGAACATGCGAAGTAAAATAACAGCAACTTTTATTAATATGAAAAATTATTACAACGTACAAAGAGGGGCTTAAACAAGCCTATACAAAAGGTGAACTGCAAAAAAGAATAACAACCGCAATACGTATAAGTAAACAAAGTCGGTGTCTTTTGAACTCGTCTTCAAAGTCTCTCCAATCTCTGCCTCGGTATTGCTCATATTGGGAGAAGAATCTTCTTTAGAAAAAGATGAAGGACAAGGAAGAAGAAGATGAAGGAGAAGGAAGAAGAAGATGGAGGAGATGAATGAAGAAGATGGAGGAGATGAACGAGGAAGATGGAGGAGATGAATGAGGAAGATGGAGGACACGAGTAAAAGAAGGAGGAAAAGAAGAGAGAAGAGATGAAAAGAAAGAAAGAGAAGCAAAGAAAGGCGCCAGTGAACAAAGAGAGGAAGAAGCGGGAGCATTCAGCCCCCCCTGACCGACTCCTAACACACTGGTGCCATGTTAGATATGCTCATGGGAGAGCGGGTGGTGGTGATAATGGATGCCTCTGACTCAGTCACACCGAAAGTGAGATGTGACGAGTCCCCGCTTCGGATTTTGGCTAAAAGGAAGGGGAGACAATCTTGAGTCTCCGCCATCCTTGCCCCGACCGAGCCATCTCGAGCTTTATAAGGACATGGTGTTTTTGGGAATGGAATGGTTTATTCATGGTCGACTCACCGTGTGGTAAACGTATTATCGGATAAGGTATAACCAGAGGGAAGAAGTGAACTCTGAGAGGAATCTGAGGGATTCGGGTATGAGAAAATCCGCTTTTGTCTTCTCTCTTTATATAGGGGACAAGGAAAAGGGTTCATAATACGTTGAGATCTCCAGGGAAATCTGCAAATAAAGATACACCCGTTTCGTTCCCCCACGCCATCAATAACCGTTAGATCCGGGAGGTCTCGTAAAGGGAAGATATTAAAGACGCGCTTCGGATACCCAAACGGCATAAGGGCGTCGTGCGCAAATTAAGGGGAATATCCCGTAGACCGGTACACTCCCTGGGCAGGTGAAGGGTCGCCCGCGTCAGTCAAGGGCTGAAATAAATGAGCCATAATAAAGGCTCGGTATTACTAAAACCCACATTTCCAACCAAGATGTTGGACAGCAAGGTTTTGAGGGGCTATTGTGGGGCCCAATAATTTATGGGCCAGGCCCACTTGCTCATGGAGAGTCCACAGGCCCAAACCGAAAAAGGTTATGGCCCAAAGCTCAAAAATATAAGGCCAAAGATGGCTCAGAGATGCAACCGAGGACAGTTTAGTCCTCGGCCGACCCAAAGCTCCCTTAAGAAGAGGGGTAAAAAGAGGTAAAGGAAAATTGGTAAGAAGATCTAAAATATCTTGGGTAAGTTACCCTTACTACCCTCCCCCCAGATAAGACTCGCACCTAACAGAACCAGATTCTCGGGCTTTATCAAACCATCCCCAACAATTCCGGGATTAGACTGACGGGATAAATAGCGATCCTGAAAAAGTTGACCCTACACGTGGACGAGGGACAAATGAACGTAGGCTGGTATAAAAGAGAAGGTAAACTAATCGAAAAGGGATCCCATCTAACTTCCCGGGTAAAAACTCCGGGGATGAGAATGTCCGGACAATGTACGCACACCACCACGAAAAACCCACCGTCGGATAACCGGAGAAAGACATTAGTGCTCCTCGGACATGATCCGAGGAGTCCAATCCTCGAGGTTACAAAGTTGTAGAGCTTGAATATCCAGACTCAAGCCCTCTCTTATCTGAGCTCCCCTAAAGTCCGGTTTGGACCAACGACCTGTGACCAAACGCTAGCCTTTCAAGCCCACTCTCTACAAATCATATTGTGGGGGATCTTTCACGTGCGAGCCCAACATCATCGTTGGGCCGTTAAAGGATCGTGTCCCTACACCATTCTTAATGTTTCACTTTATAGTTTAAACTCTATTAATCACAACTTGCTACAAGTTTAAAAAAAAATGGCATATTGCAATTAGTGAAATATTAAAGGTACGTTTGGTAAACTGTAATAGACACAGTAATGTAATAGTTATTTCTATGGTTTAACTATTTGGCAGTTTAGTTATGTTTTTATTATAGGGAATGATCGTTCCTTATGACTAGTTATTCTTTAAAATGAGGAATAACTATTTATCTCTAAAAGGATTGTAATAGTTATTCCTTAGTAGGTGTATTAATTTCTAAAATTAATATATTTTCAAATAAACAAACTTTCCATATGCACATAAAAATTATGAAAATAAAAAATCATAATAAAATAACTAATCTCTCTTTCAAATTAAAAAATATTATTTTCAGAAAACATAATTATATGAGTAAGATATTTCCTAAAATATATCTTAAGTTTGGTTTAAAATACTTTCATTCCATTGTCTTCAGGGTTTTATTATTATGTTGTCACCAAACAAATGAATAGTAATAAGTATTATATTATATTATAGTATCTTGTATTTCTTGTAATACCTATTCCTATGTACTTATCATTACAGTCTATCAAATGTACCCCAACCGTGGAAAGAGAATTTATTACTCTCTCTCTCAAAAAAAAAAAAAAAAAGGATTTATTATATAGAAACATAAAAAATACATATAGAAACCTAATAAATTCTAATTGGATCTTTATATTCTTTTTTTAGGTTTAAATGCAAGAATTGACTTGTAAAGAAACTTGACATAAAATTAGAATGTAATTAGAATAATCCTTGACATAAAATTTTGAATGCATTTTAAAATCTTAAAAGGCTTGATATCAAAATGGAATACAATTAAAACTATATTTAATTGATTTTCTATTTAATATATTATCACGTATAGACTTCTATTCTTTTGTAAGAAGATATCATTGTTATGTTATTATTTATTGACACTGAACCAGGTTAAATGCAAATGGGCTGTGGCAGATCCGATACATGTTTCCTTAGGTCCGGATTTCAAGCCCAGCCCAGCCCAGCCATAAAGAATTGAGCAAAAGTTTGTTTGAATTGGGTGGACTATGATAATATATATATATATATATTATATATTAAAAACATTTTCTTTCTGGTAAAGAATTTTTTTTAATTAGAAATTATAACTTTTGTCTATGGAAGAGAGAAAAAAAAAATTGTATTCTTAATAATCTTGGAAACATTTTTTTGTTGACCATATGACTTGAACCCAAACAGTATTTTCCACGTGTCCAATTCAGATCGAAAATAAACACCAAAGTTAAAGTGCATTACTATTATTAATTATATCCAGATTTGGACTTTAATTCCATTAAACATGGCCAATCCATTAACTTTTTATTTTATTTTATTTATTATTATAACGAGATTAGTTGGAGGGTTGCGTCTCTTTCTATCTTTGATCAATGATTTATTTATTATTTTTTGTGGGCCCATTGATTAATGATTTTAGTTCAAATTGAATTCAACTTAGTGAAGTGCTGTCAAGACTTAAGCAACAGCACCATCCACATTTTTTTTTTCCTCTTCGTTTTGGTCAAATCACTGTTCAATTTCTAAGCTGATCCAAAGTTTTCCTAATTTTAACCAATATTGTATCAACAATATTTTTATAATAATATATTATAAATCGAGTATTTTTATAATAATATTACGTGTAAAAATAACTTATTATCTAAGTTAGTTTTGTTGTTAAATTATTGTAAAAATTATTTATGGTTACATCATTTATAGTATTAAAATAATGACAAGATGTTACTGGATTTTGTTTTCAGACAATTTAATGAGGAAAGCGACCCTCTCACCAACCTGAAGGACAATTCTCAGTGCTCGCATTTTTCGTTTTTATTATATGGGCAACTAATGAACTTTTTTTTGGCTAAGCCTATGTATGATTAATTTGTTGAATAATCTGACAACCAATACGACCTTTTGTCTTGTCCATACAAAGGTAAGGATACCCTCTAGGCTCTAGCTACTCTAAAAAACTAGCTATGAGTTTTGGTTGAGAAGCTATCCACAGAGAAGAAAGGCAACACAGAGGCCATGTAGTTTCGCTCACTATGGATACAAACGCAAACGCGTCTGTGCTGGCGTTTTCAGTTTTTTGTGTGGTCCCGTGACGTGTACTGTTTACAGAACCTATTAGTGCAGATTTTAGTAAATTAAATTTTAAAATTAGGTTTTATGATGTATAATTAAAAATTATTTTATTATAATATTGTCAATTTTTAACAGTAAACGGTATTAGTGGCGAATCTCTTTTTATTTGCATACCAAAATAGGGATGAATTGGTACGAGTCCTCCGTCGGAGTCCTTAAAACTTTTGAGAAACATTTGGTACTCCTAAAGGAATATGAAGGCAGATGAACCTTTCTGGGTAGAAAAAATGGATTCTTGCGAAAGTTGCTATTTTGATTTCCAGCTTTCTCAAGGGGTCACTCTGGACACCAATGAACAACCTGCCACAAGAAATAGAACACCTACTCACTACACTCAGGAGATTGATCAAAGGTACTCAAAGAACAAAGTTGCTATTTTTTTATTTTTTTCATTCATACCTTTTCATAGGGAGTCCTCTATTATTCGTAAGGGACATTATAAGGACACGGTCAAAATATGATATCCCTATAGAACTATGGGCCATGTCCTACTTAAGGGTGTCCACAAGTCAGGTTGAACCAGTTTTGGAATCAATTTGGAACTCGACCCACTCAAGTCAGATGGTGGAGAATGAGACTCGTCATCAATTGAACAGAAATGGCAACTCTACCGGAGTGGGCATGGCAACCGATTTAAGGTTAAACAATAGTTCTGAGAGCATGATCCTCACACAATTGCCCCTAGGCTTTTCCAATAAAAAGTGAAGGT
The DNA here is from genome assembly GCA_028216015.1 of Quercus dentata. Taxonomy (NCBI): domain Eukaryota; kingdom Viridiplantae; phylum Streptophyta; class Magnoliopsida; order Fagales; family Fagaceae; genus Quercus; species Quercus dentata. The sequence continues at coordinate 3,417,200 of CP116449.1, forward strand.
TGATGGACGAGGGTTGACTAGGTGCCAAATCGTTTGCATTTCATGCTAGTAATAGCCTATCTTTAGAGGCATCCCTCCCTCCATAGCTCAATGTATACGTGAGGATCTCACTTTTCTATTGAAATAATATATCTACTGTTTTTTTTTTTTTTTTTTTTTTTTAAAGAAGTCCTTGTTGAATAAATCAAATAGTCTCGAGCATGTTATATAGGGTCTTGTTAGAGTTAAGCATTGTCTTTCAACAAGAGTTTTTTTTTTTTTTTTTTTTTTTTTTTTTTTTTTTTTTTTTTTTAAAGAGAATAAAAATTCTACTTTAACTTAATCTAAGAGTATATATGTATAAAGTACTTTTCCCTGTAGACTTAAACTCCGACCCTTAATCTCTTACCCCACAAAAATTTTGTACTTTTGGTGGTAAAGTGACCATTACACTAAGACTACGCAGAACGTTTCAAGAATTCTAAAGAGCCACTTTATGTAGCATCTTCTTAAGTTATATAATAAACATCCTCTAAAATTTGGAAGTTACATATAGATGAAATAATTTACCATTAAATACTAAATTAATTGCAATGGTAGTTTCTCTCCTACCGACCCAAATAAATTTTAGGAAGTTTCTCTGGTTACTACTTAAACGAATTGACCTTGCTGAAGCAATATAATAATAATAATAAAAGGTTAAAAAGAAAAAAGAAATCAAGCAAAAGCAAAAACAAAAACAAAAACAGCAATTGACAGTTGCGTTCCTAACATAACCTTTCCTTTTCACACAAAATTGTTGCATCATTGTTGACAAGGCTTTACACTCTTGTTTGCTTATCCAATTACATCATTGATGAATCTACCACAATGTCCACCGGGAACAATGCCACCGATCTGGTCTTACCTAAATATCATAAAAAATAAAAAAATAAAAAAAAAAAAAAAAACCTGGGCCCTCCAATTAGGTCAGGTCCCATAATTATGCTTCCTAGCTAGTGTTTCCCACATCTTTTTCTTCATTTTATTTCTGCTCAACTTGCCACTAAACTATAACTATTTCAACAAAATAAAATAAAAAATATTTTTCTTCGTTTCAAATTGGCATATATGATATTTGTTTAATTTTGCCATTTTATACTAATTTTGTTTTTAGGTAAAATTCAAAAAGTCAGAAAGTTTTTCAAGTACTATATTAGAATTAAAATGCCAAATCAGATTTATTGCAACCAAACACAAATGATAGTCTCAAGTTATCTCCCTAAAAGGCATTTTCTTTTAAGATTAGCATATATGATATATTCCTTTTTCTAGTTTACCCTTTTCTTGTTCACATTATACTTTTTCTTTCTTCTTGGGAAGCTAAATACTAATAACCCCTAAATCATAAGTCAGTCTTGCCTTTTCCACTACCACAACTAATAATCTATTTACCCTTTTTTAACTGTGGTATGTATACTAAAGATTAGATTCTTTTACGGATAGGGATATAATTATTTTCCCAACTTATTTTCTAATTTAATATGATGACAAATTTAGCAAAAAAATTTAATATGATGACAAGTTGTAATTGATACAATATTAATTTCATATAAAATTACTATTAAGATAACTTTTCATTTTCTCTTTTTGATGGTTCGATAGCTAGGAGAGGAGAGAGAGGAGATTTAAACAGTTGACGTCTCAATTTAAAATACTACGAAGTGTTAGTTAAATTACAAAGCTCTTGGTATCATTAACACTACTTTTATCATAAATTAATTTCAACATGAAATTTAGTTTTTTTTTTTTTTTTGGTAAACTAACATGAAATTTAGTTATTGTGATAAATTTTATGTTACTAAAATTTATTTGTTCTTTACCATATGAGTAAATTATCTAATTGAGAGAACATTAGTCAATACTCAAGAAGTAATATTCTCTTCTCTCACATGACTGACAGATACTACTATAAATTCAATTAGAGAAACAAATTATTATCCTATAGGAGAATATATTACTACCAAAATACTGTATAATTACTCCTATCATTATCTGTTTATTAATTCTCAAAGTGATGCCATCTCAAACTTTTCATAAATGTTTTCATTTCTTTTGCTGACACTATAAAGGTCATCATTTCCTTTTAGTTATCGTGACTCAAACTGTTTTAGTACATTCAATTCAACATGAATTAGACCAATCTAAAACAACTTTATTTCATTCTATCCTCCATTGATGCCTGCTTTAATTTTCCACAATTACTTTCATTTCATTGTTTTTGACTTTTTTTTTTTTTTTTCACTAGTTTTCTTCTACATTTTCCTCGAACTTTCTTGCTCACGGTTCCTATATCTCATCATTCTTATATTGGCTATGTTGCATTCAATATTGTATCGGTATCATGTTGCATTCATTTTCTCTCTCTAACAAATGATTGGTTTAAGATAGTGTGTATTATTAAATATCCCATAAACAACAATGAAACCCAAAAACTATCTTACCATTGTACGTGTCATGACCTTCCATGTATTTCCATTATTATACATTTATACTAGATCTTCACTTTGAAATTAGGTTGCAATAAAATTTTGATAAGTTTTTTTTCATCATAATTGCTATGACGTATTATGATGAGTTTTGATATATAAAAATGAGAAAATTATTAAATATTCTGAGAGTATCATAAATGTGTATTTTTCCCTCTCACATAAGTTGTGAGTCTCATTATAAATCTGGGATTTACAGTTTTATGAGAGAGAAGAGTACACTTACAGCTTTATGAGAGAGAAGAGTACACATTTTTGGTATTCCGAAAATACCCAATAATTATCCATAAAAATGATGTTGATGTAATCAAAACTTAGCACATTAATAAAGAATTTCTCAATTTTTGCTTCTAGGGTTGTCCTTTTAGGTCCAAAAATAAATAAATAAATAAATAAAGTCGAAAATTGATGGAAGGACCTATTGGGGACTTGGTTGTGGAGACAGCAGGGAAGTGATAACCCGACTTTAGGTGAGTGATAACCTAATCCTCCAAATTTGAATTTGCTGAATATAGGTTAGTGCGGCATGGTTGATTGATTCCTTTTGTGGGGTCCCTTTTATAAAAAAAAGAAAGAAAATACTTTTGTCTTTCTGATCATCAAGAGAGAGAGAGAGAGAAAAAGAAATCAAGTGAAAGATTTGTAACATGGAACCGTCCAATTATTCTAACCTCCTCTTTAGTCTTTATTCCAGCAACTTCAAAATGCAGTAAGGTACATCCTATTTCCTTCTTTTGGGTGAGATGGGGTAGAACTTCAAAAAGAATCACACCCTTCTCTCTCTCTCTGGGTCCATTTTGTTTATTTGGCCCACACCATTAATTTTTGACAATAAATAATTGGCAAACACTTCACAAATTACATTTTATTTAAGTATATTTTTAAAAAAAAAATGAAAGGTTGGTGGGGTCCATTTTTGTGTAAATAGAACTTTTTCTTTTAAATTAAGTGAGGTGGAATAGGGTTGGTTTTTTTTTTTTGTCTTCAAAAATTGGAAAGAATATAAAAAGAGGTGGTGGGAACACGTGTGTAGTCAAGGATAAAGCCTAAAAAGTCATCCTCACATAACATAAATTCACAATACAGGCAAAGTTGTCAGAAGCCTCTCAGAACTACATGTCCTACTTTGAATAGAGTTCTGGAAGGTCCCAACTGCTCTGTGTTTTAGAAAGAAAGATAGGGCCCAAAGCCTGATCTTCCCAAATGGGTGGGACCACACTATAAGGAAGGTAGGGGCAAAATTGGAATCTGAATGTTAAATCATGTGAAATCAAAAGCTTAGATATTATTTAAATCTAATCAATAGATAGAGTAATTATCATAATAATATTATAATATCGAAACACATATAATCATAAGATAAGATAAAGTTTGGGCAAAATAGGAATGAGCGACGTGTAAGATACTGACAACAAAGAAAAGAGACGCACCCTTTCTATAACCTAACCTACTTTTTGTCAAAGTCTGAAAAGAACGAGAGAGAACTAAGCATTCGTGGTATTAACTATTTGGCAAATCAGTATCGATAAATATAGTGGGGACTGGGGAGAGAAAAATTATGGCCCACGCCAACTCTCTCCCATATATAAAACCAAGCAAGAGTCCAAAATGTATGAAATTCCTTAGGCTTTACCATGCACCCACCTCAACTTTTTTCTCTGCGCATATCTCTTTTATCACTAGCCAGAGAGCACCCAAGGTCACAACACTAACTCACAAATCTCTCAGCATCTTCTTTCCATTCTTTAACTGTTTTTTTTTTTTTTCCACAAATGGACAAGGATTGGATCATTTACTGAGTAAAGCCAAAAATAAAAATTATCAGAGACACTCACTCACTCACACGCGCACGCATATTAAAGAAAAAAATAGCATCACCGTTATCATCACAGCACAATAAAGACTAGTAAGATAATATATAGTAGCACCATCACCACGCAAGGCAACAAAGATTGACCCGCAATTTTAAATAAAAAAATTGGATATACATATATACCCTCCATTGCATATATATGTCAAAAAGATAACAGTTTTACTTACTGCCCTTTCCTTAAAAACTAATAACCCAAAACAAAGGGAAAGAGAAACCTAAGCAAAGAACCTCTGCATTACAGCCCCCAAAAAGAAGAGAAGTTTGGTCTTTGAAGACTTGGAACTCCCTCTTCAGCCTTTTACACCATTTTTTTTACTCCCTTGCCCTACAAAACATCAAATTTTTTATAACTTTCACATTCTTTTCCCTTGCATTGCCCCCCATCCATCCACAACCCCATCAAAATCAATCAAATTTTAAATTAGAATCCATGAAGAACCCAGTCAGAGTATGAACACAAGTGTGTACAGATGAATACACATTCCCAAGCACATTCCACAAAGGACAATTTATCCCACTCAGCTCAACTAAGTTCCCAAAATTGTGGGTTCGAGTCCCTAATGCCTTCTCTGCGGCATGATTCCTCGAATGTAAGCATCTTGCATTTCTTCTCAGGCTGCCAGAAGGTATGTAAATTGTCATGTTCTAGGCAAGAAACAGCTTCCTTATACAAACTAGCCTCATTGAACTTTTTTCATATTTATTTTTCCTTGTTTTCCCCAAATGGGGGTGATTTGCAATGTAAAGCACCAAGGGAAATGGTATTTTCACTCACCAGCAGGTTGTTTCTGCTCTGCCGGCTTCACCTGAACTGAGGTGGGAACAGCATAGGGGAAGCCAGCAGGCAGAAGCTGATGCGGGTTCCCAGAGGATTGTGCAATACCATATGGGCCAACTTGGAGAATCTGTGAGGATATACCACCTTTCATGTTGCTATTAGCCGCAACTACCTTGGCAGGATCAGAAGTGCTGGAGTTGGCAAGTGTGACTGGAGGGCACAACGACAACATCCCAGTTGAGGATGTACCCGATGACACATTTGGCTGCTGCTGCTGCTGTTCACGGCGGTTTCTTTGATGAAAATACCCACTTGCAGTTGATGCAGAGGAAGCGTTATTAGTTGACTGTGCTACTTGGGCTTGTTGAAAATAACCATTTAAGTACATATGGGATTGGATCTGGGTTTGGATCGGGATCGATTGCTTTGATAACTGCTGGGGCAGCAGCTGCTGCTGCTGTTGCTGTGGCAATTGAGATTTAGTTGAAGTGCTCGAATTAGAGGTGATATGGGGGTTTCCAAGGATTGATGCAACATTCCTTCCCCCAACCGGGGATGACTTCCGGCTAGGCACCGAAGGTGAGTTCTTGCCCTGCTGGGATGACAATGTAGAAGCTTGGCCAGCTTTGTTAGCAGTGGAAGTGGAGGCAGTTGTCCTTGGGCTTCCACCAGCACTCTTTGACATAGAAGTTGTGGGCGAGCCAACCATAATTGGTGGCGATGGAGACTGGTTGCTACTGGGAGGTTGTTGCCCTTGTGCTGTTGATGATTTTGTATTAGCCGCAAATGATATCTGCCCATGGCTTTGTTGGGTCCTACCTTGCTGTTGAGGATGGTTTTTAAGGGATGAGGAGGTTGAAGAGGACAGAGACGGAGAAGGAACTTGGGAAGTGGTTGTCCTTAAAGAATTCTTCCACTGAGGAGATTGAGTTGGGCTGCAGCTGGTTTGAACAAGGTTTTGGGGGAAAGAAGAGAGAGCATTAGCAAACTTTGTGCCCATAGAAGACGATGAAGGAAGGTGATCCGAGTAAACACTACCATTACTCGTTGCTTGAGTTTTGCTCCGAGCTGCTGCTGCTGCTGCTTGATTCTGCGCAATTTGATTCTGCGCAATTTGATTCTGTACAATTTGATTCTGCTTCTGCATCAGAATCATTTGCTGCTGCTGCTGCTGCTGCTGTGGATTCCGCTGATTCATTAGCTGCTGAGAAGCAGTAACACTGCTAATGGAGGTAGGCATAACAGAACCAGAAGCCCGTGCAGTAGCAGACCCAAGATTAAGAGTTCTTGCAGAGCTATCAACAACAGTATTGCCCGTTATTGTGGTAACGGATGTATCAGTCAAATCTGGCCTAGAGGAGAAAGCAATAGACTGTCCCACTATTGACTGACCCTTTCCTGGCATGGCTTTTCTTTCTTCTTCAACAATAGAAGAATCACCTCCAGTTTTCCCTTCTTCAGAAACACGGTAATTCCTCTTCTGCGGCGGGGCAGCAATATACTGATAATTTTGAAGAAAAGGAAGATTCTGTGGAATGGTTGAGATGTCAATGCTAGGCCCGGTATTAGTACCATTAATGGAAGGAAAAGACATGGCAAAAGCTTGAGGCTCCACTCCAGCCTTTGAGCCCTGCTGATGTGACTGCTGCTGCTGTTTCTTTTCATTATGACTACCACTTGCATTATTGGTGCCACTGGCACCACCCATTGGTGCAGGAGTCATCACAGCGAAGTTAGATGGGTGTATTGGCATTGGAAAATTAGGGGGAGCATAAAAACTCATATTCGCCCGAGAAACACGGCTATCAGCAGTTGAGGGACTATCTTCCCCACCCATTTCAGACTCAAGTTGGCGTGCCTGATGAGGGACCTGCTGATTCTGCTGTTGCTGCTGCTGCTGCTGCCGCTGTAGTGACTGTGAAGGCTGGTTTTTGGGCGCAGGAAACCCTTGCAAATTTCCACTACTAACATTAACTCCATTGCCATGTTGCCTCTGCTGCTGATTCTGCAAGTGCTTCTGAGAAGACGAGGAACCACTGGAAATACTTGCATTCTGATGACCTTGTTGTTGGCTTTGTTGTGATTGAGCAGGTGGTTGCTGCTGTTGCTGATGAATCTGTGAATGATGGACCATTTGAGAAGGATAGAAGGAATTGAAGAATGGCATTGCCTGACCATGGGTTGCTCTATAAGCTGGTGCACCAACATGACCTGGAATTGGGAACGGATATGGACTATTCTGCAAAATTGCCAAATACTGAGTTTCATTCCCAGTCATATTTGCGTAGTTGAAGCTCATTGCTGGGGCTGCTGCTGCTGCTGCTGCTGCCGCCGCTGCTGCTGCACTCACTGCAGCAGAATTTGATGTACTTGATGAAGCAGCACTCCCGGCAGCAGGAGGCTTTACAGAACCAGATCGGACAGAAGCAGCTGCAACTGCTTGTTGCTGGCTTAGAGGGAAAATGAAAGCAGGACCCTGAAATTGAATACACGAGCCCCAAAATTCAAAAACCATCCACCAAAGAAAACAAGAAGAAAAATCACAATAAAAACAATTTTGGAAAAAGGGAATCATACCATGATATTATTAGGTGCTCCTTGGGGCACTGTTTGCTGAAGCAAAATCTGCTTTCTCTGTGTAGCATCCACAATGTTGGCTGCTTGAGAACCTTTATTATCCTTACCCCAGAATGAGCTGGAAACATAGCGAGACTCTGACCCTTGTCCTGGGTAGGGTTCACCACTCTACCGGCAATGTTTCCATGCAATTCAGCTGACGGAACCACATTGAGATTTCCGGGCTTAGCCCCATATATGGATGCAGAACCAGCCGCTGCAGGCCAGAAAGGATTCATTCTCGCAATTTGCTGGTGATACAGTATATTCCGAGCAATGTAGCAGTGCGTTGCACATCTCTTAGGCCTAGGTTGCGTAAAAAGCAAATTTGGAGGCTGCACAAGTTGGAAAATTTCATTAGCCAAAAACATAATTGGTTCTCAACAAATTTTAACACGGCAGGAGAAAACAGTACAAAAATGACATACTTGGATAGGTGCAGGAGATACGGTGCTCCCATCCATGGATACAACTCCTTGTAATGGTGCCATATATCTGCTGATGAGAAGAGTGTCATTTCCCCAGAGAAGATTTTATCAAAAGCACTCATATACTGCTAATAACCGAAAGAGCAAGGAACACATAACAAATTAATCCGATCGTACCCCATGGGAGGAAGTCCACCTGGCCACCCAGGTACAGACATTGGTAGAGGTAGAGAGCTCGTTTGGGCTGAGAAATAAAAATACCATAAATCACAAAATAAGAAAAACCCAATTGGGCAACAAAAATATAAAATAAAAAACAGGTTGTTCTCCATAAGAAACCAACCCAAAAATAAATAAAAATACTAAAAAAGTTGAACTTACCAATTTTTTCATTGTGAGTGTGCTGTGACTGCTGCTGCTTCTGAACATTATGGTGAAAGTGTGACTTGTTGTTGCCGCTAACACTAGCGTTGCCGCTATCTCTATCAGTTTTTTCCAAGTCAAGCTGAAGATCGATGTTCCTCTCCTTAGGAGCAACAACTGGCTTGTGTGATTCAGCTTCTTCTACTGCTACAATTTTAGACTTCTCGCTTTCAACATTGACTGTCTCTTCCTTGCCTATTGTTTTCACAACCTTTTCATCTTCCTTTACCTGAGGCTTAATTTCCTGCAGACATAAGTGGGGGAATAGCACAGAAGATATATTAAATTATCGCTGAGCAAACTTTCAAAGGTCATAAAAGAGACAGACAGACAGGCATGGGTGGCCCACACCACTCACCATTTCAACATCTGTGACCATAGCCTTAGGATCTACGGCCACAAATTCAGTCTCACCATCCCTTTCTGGTGACGATCTTAACGGAGGAGGAGCCTGCAAAACCCATCCAACCAAAAAATATATTAAAATTTTTAATTTTAATTTTAGTTAAATTTTTTTAAAAAAAGTTGATATTTCTGTCTTGGAAAAACAAGATCCTCACCATCAGATCTATCTGGAACTTTTCTTCTTTGTGACTCTCCACCTCAGTTGTTGTTGAATTCCTTCATAGCAACCACGAATAAATCAGCCCCAACACTTCTCAAAATAAATAAATAAAAATAAACAGAGAAAAAAAAAAAAAACAATAATTATTGATGCTCACGCTTTATTCGCTTTCGCATCGTCACGATTGTCATCCAATCTGACTACAGGAGCTTCCTTCTTGGGCGACTGAGGCTCCTCTTTACTCACACCAACATCTTTATTCTCCGATTCGTTAGTCAAAGCTTTCGAATCCGATAAAACATTACTCTCTGGCTTAATCATCATCGAAGACTCTGGCTGTGCTACCTCCAACGATGGTGGTTGTACAACTTGAGAGTTTCCCAATTCGTACGAAACTCCTCCATTTTCGGCTGCAGATCCCGTGTTCTTCTCCGACGTTTCCATTTTCGCTGACTGATCCATCTCTGCCTTAGTTGTAGCCGAAATGGGACTGTTCCGGCCCGTGAAAATCGTCGAGTTTTCATCATCGTACTTCACCGGTCTTGGCTTTTTCCTCTTCGGCGCCGTTGCTTCCAATCAAACACCAATTTTTATCAGTCAATCACACCCAAATGAATATGAAATGCAATAACAGAGCTGTAAAGGCTTAAACTACGCACCAACGGTGGATATTGGAGTGACTGAGGAGCTAGAATTTTGAGGTAAAAGAGAAGAAGAGTGAGGTAGTGTTGAGGTTGAGTTGGAGATCGGCGAAGAGACTCTGGATTTAGCATCAGTGGATGATTTATTGGCTTCTCTGGAATCATTGGTAAAGCTATCTTGTTTTGAAAGTCCTTGTGGCTGTCTCAACATCCCATACAACACCTCTGCAATCTCTATCTCGATCTCATCCTGAGCTGCTGAAGATGACGACTTCGTCGTCGATTTCGGCGGCCGCAGTTTCGGTCCATTAGGCTTCTACAACGGCAGAAATCCCCGTCAGTAAAACACAAAACCAAAAAGGAAACACAGAGAATCAAAGAAAAGATTGGACGTTAGGAGTTCAGGACTCACCATCTTCTTCCGAACCGAAGCATTGGAAGAAGACGGAGAGGCCGGAGCTGGCGACGCTGCCGCCATCGACACGAGGCCGGTGTGTCTCACCGGCGATGTCGAAGCTTGCCGGTGAATTTGCTCTCCACCAACAACTCCTCCTCCGCCTCCACTTCCACCAGCCCAAGATTCATGTGACCTCTTCGTTGACGCTGAAACAAACAAACAAACAAACAATCAGAATAGGAAAATCCAGAAAATCAACCAAAAATAAAATCCTAAAAATAAGGCCTATTTTGACTCTTCTTGAGGATTCTACCAGAGCGAGCTTTTCGGGGCACCGACACGCCAATCATTTCATCGGGAGCTTTCCACGTCGGCGCTGCTCTAAAAACTTTGGCCGGCGGAGGAAAGCTCTTCCGGTGATTAGATAACGAGTTTGTTGAAGACGATAAAGGTGATGGATTCGGCGGAAGCATTCTAACAGAAGAGGCTACACCACCGCCGTTTCCTCCACCTATTACGACTTCGTCGTCTTCGTCTTCTTCTTCGTCATTTACACTCTCTTCAGAGCTCTCGTCACCGCCATCTTCTCTATTGCTACCGTGCAATAACCTATCTCCTCGCCTCCTCTTGCTCCGACTCAACCGATCTCTATCTCGATCACGCTCTCGGTCTCTGTCCCGGTCCCGATCACGATCGCGATCTTTCTTTCCGCTACCTCCTCGATCTCTTAGCCTCGCTGTTTCCTGTAACTCTACCGGACCATCTTCCTCTGAGAAAAAAAAAAAAAAAAAATTCAAAGATAATGAATATAGGTTATCAAAAATAGCCGATTCGATGAGAAGCTTTGTTAGATCTGAGAGAAATTTACAAACCTGGGGAGTCTCTGAGACTACCACTTCTATGTCTCCGTCTAGTTAAGCCGTTTGTCGCCGCCATGGTTGCTCTCCTCGCTTCTCTGTTCCTATCCATCTTTGCTTCGTTGTTCTTCTACCGAATCAGCTATATCTACAATATTAATCTCGTCTCTCATCACAAGAAACCGACCATAATTCGCCGGAAAATGGTTTCTCCGTCAACGGAAATCGCTGTTTACGGTTATAAAAAAACCGATTCAGTAGATTCAAAGATCTTCAACGAAGCTCTCTATTAGCAGAAAACGAAAAAAAAAAAGATCCCAGCTTTCGTCTCTCTCTCTCTCTCTCTCTCTCAGAGCTTCTCACTCTGCGTTGCCTCCTCTTCGCTTTCTCTCTCTCTTTTTCTCTCTGTGCCCCTTTTTGTGCTTGCATCTCATCATCATTTCGCTATTTCACTCTCAGCCAAACCCACTCCCAAGCCTAGTGGACGGCCACGATTCGAAACTGGCAGTAATTGCACCAATCTGAGCCGTTCAAAAGGAGACATATCCAGCGGTTCTAAGTGGCTAAAACCAACATGGCAAGATCTGGATCGTCCAATCCATTGTTCCTAGGGAGGCGCTTAAGCTTACCGCCACGTGTCAGCTTTATTTCTTCCCCAGCAAGCTTCTAATGTTTTACTTCACTACCGATTTGGTGTTTACTACTCTCCTATATAACAATATATAATAATCGAGTATTAAATTTTTTAAATTTATTTATTATATTCCTTCAGAGGAGTTGGAACAGTGGTTTTAAAATATTAATAAATGATGTCGTGACCGGCTATTACCGGTTGCAGAGACCTTGGTAAAAGCAACATGACGATCACAAGGAATCTAGGTGACCGCAGAAAATATCGTTCCAACCGGTCAAAATTCATTATTTTGGTTCCACGTTTGTATTTTACAATTTATTATATTATTAAGGGTGACGATAAACCGAGAATTATTTTTTTTTATAAATATATTTCCAAAAAAAAATTGACAACTGGGGGACCCACCTGGAAAGTAACCCCAAATTGCCATCCAGTGCACGAGATCTTCTCATTACCAGTAAAATGAACTTTATCCACCGTTGGATTTGATCTGACGTGGCGATTGGCTTTCAATTAAACAGACCCCGAGGCTAGATTCCCAACAAACAAGCAAGTCTGACCTGGCACCCGAACCCAACGAGGCTTGGGCATGTCGATCACCGAGCCAAGAGATCTTGGCCGTATTTTTGATCTGATCCAACGGCTGATATTGGGCTCTAAGCGTGGTGAACTCGAGTCACGGTCACGGAACTTCCGAGAACTGTGGGTCCCACTTTTAGCTGCCGATCTAGAAATTATTTCCTCGCGTTGGCCTATTGTCACGTTCGTGATACGTGGCAACGGATGGTGACGTGTCCTGGGTCCCACACTTTATTTTTATAAAAATATTAAAAAAAAAACCTACTCGCTCGGTCAAATTTTACAGCGCAGTTAAAAAAAATAAAAAATTGTTTAAAAAGTGCGTAACCAAAAAAGCAAGTAAACAGTCTCTTTTTATTTTTTCCGGCTTTTACTCCACGCGCTTATGGCGGAGTTCACATTTTTGTGTGTTTTTCGGGTACACTGACTTTTTGAAGTGTGTACAGCGTGGCAATGTCATTTTCTCTACGTGTCAGGTTGTGCAATGGACACGTGTTATTAGTCACTTGCTTATTCTTCGCCTTGTATCTTGTTTATTCGCTACCCTTCCCACTTCCTCACAAGCCAGTAAATATCTTTTGCTATAGATAGGGAAATCTAAACTAACATTGCTATTTAAAAAGTTGAACTGAGACAGGCGATACTATTACTTCACGTGTCCGCTAATATCCTTATCAATTTTATGTCTCCATAAGAAAATAGAAAGTGGAAAAAACACAATTACTTCAACTTGTTCCGATTCGCACAATTAATAATTTATAATCAGATAAGATATATAATATTCTCATCTTATTTATATCAAAAACTAATTAACATTTTAATTTAATAATAAAAATGTAATCATAAAGTTCAACCCTATCTTCATGTGTGGAGGAAGGATCATAGAGAAAGGAATGAGCCTGTGAATAATGTTGCACACCACTAAACATAGTCCTCACAGACGTCCAAATACATTTTGAAGAAGTCTCCATTAGCATTAAAATGCCTAACCTAATCTTTAAAAGTGTCTAGTGACCATACGGGTTTACAAACAATAAACTACCTCAGTTTTCATCACGTTCGCGTTCGATTGCCGGAACAGGAGGTCTTCAAGACTTGAAAGATTTATAGCAAGGCAAATTGAAATTTGATACTAACTTTAAAACAAAATAGGTAGGGAAAAAAAAAAAAAAAAAAATTGGGGTTGGTGATAAATTATTAGCACGGGCTAGTCGTTTTATCTTTTTAGTTGATAAAGTAATAGATTTTGGGAGACTGCTGTGTCCACGTCAGACGAGGCCCACACAAAAATAGTTGACCCACCATAATGGATCCTTTTCTCCTCCTTTTGTCGCTTGCGATGAGTTTTTCTCATTCCCTCGCAAATCGCAAATCAGTGTCAAAAAGCTTTTTATTAAAAATAAATAAATAAATTTAAAACAAAAAATTTTGCCTCACTATCATGAAATCTTCATGAAATGACACGTGTACAATCAGTTGCTACGTCATCACTTGCCTCCGTGGCTTTCTTTATGACCGTATATATGGCTCTAGCTCTAGCTCTAGCTTTAGCCGTCTAGAGTCCTATCTAATTTTTTTATTATATCAAATAAAAGTAATAAAAAAAAAACTATTAAAGTAAATAGAGTTCAATCTGTATTATTATTACTTTAATGGGAGTAAAAACAATTCTGAAACCCGTACGTTTTTTTTTTTTTTTTTTGAAAAAAAACCCGTACGTATTTTAAAGTATTAAGTTTAATGAATTTTATATTTACACATCTTCTTTTTGAGGAATATGCATTATTATACTACGGTAATCTATTATATTGATTATCAAAATAAAATTAATATTCTATTGACATGATATTGTAAATAAATGAGCACTAATTAAATAATGGTTCAAATTTTATTTTAACGTTTTTCAACTCAAAATGTTCAGAAATTCTGTCGTCTTTGTTGGGGTAGGGGCAATGCAAACTTTGATCAGGCAGAAGACCCCTGAAACAATAAATTTAGGGCGCGTTTGTTTTGGTTGTAAAGGAAATTCAGAAAATATTTTACATGCTTGAGGGTGGTTGGGTGCGCATGAAAATTCAGTCAAACTGAAAATAAATTTCAGTTGTCCGTAAAATTGGGTCCCTAGCTCTGTAAAACCAATTCCATAGTTATTTTACCTTCAAATGATTTCTAACCTTACTCAAAACTCAACAACCCAAAGAGAGAGAGAGAGAGAGAGAGAGAGCACCGGAGGAATCAAACCGTCGTGCAAGCTCAGTACACCATCCTCCGTCTGCCGTGCAAGCTGCGTCCACCGTCCCTCTTCTCTTCCTCCCTCATTCTCTCTCTTTCCTCTCGACCAACCAAGGCCGAATCTTCAACTGCATGTCACCAATCTACAACCCACCACCCACCCCCGTCGCCGCTATCACCTCTAGATTGAACCATCGATCTCATCGCCCAAAGCCCCAAGCTCGAACCGCCGTTACTCATCTCTTTCTCTCAAGCCATCTCTTTCTCTTAAGGCATCTCTGTCTGAGGAAGGGGGCAATTTTTTTTTTTTTTTTTTTTTTTGTTTTGATCTCCACTCCACCCCTAAACCCATCCGACTCAGTCGCCGCCTCCATTCACTCCGATTCTATTTCCGATCTATCTCTATTTCCCTCAATCTCTCACTCTTTCTTTCTCCTCTCACCAAGTTTGTGAATAAAAGATGTTTTTATTTTGATTTTTGGTTGTGTGAAGTGTATATTATGAATTTTTTTGTTATAAAATTTGTTTGGGAGCTAAAAAATGGCTGAGAAAATGTGAAAATTTTGTAGGAAAATAGCATTTTTAGAATGTTACCAAACAGCATAAATTGTTTTCTCGACTATTTTCCATTGTAGAACCAAATACCTGGATTTCATTTTCCTTACGGGAAATCACTTTCCCCTACATTCATTTTACACTCAGAATTCAATTTACATTGAACCAAACGCACCCCTAGTCACATTTTCTTCACAAAATACATACATACACACACACACACACACACACACACACACACACACATATATATATATATATATATGAATAGAAAGAGAGATAAAAAAAAATTTAATTGTTTATGTGGCATGTTCTGATTGCTTTTTATGTCCATTTCACCATTTGGTATCATATTTTGAAACTACTTTTTATTTTATTTTTTCTAAGTGGGGCTTTTAAACCTCAAAATTTTTTTTTTTTTAGTTGATGCTTTTTTAGAAGATTAATGCAGTGGTTATTGATAAATGAAAAAAATGATATTAATAGTGAGTCTAAATGAAAACCAATAAGAAGTTGATTATATCACCATTATGTAAACATGTTATAAAATAGTTTGTAGCTATAGTTTTACTCTTTTCAAAAAAAAAATCATTTCAAAGATCTAATATAATAAATAAATAAGTTGTACCAAAATAAAAACGTCGTGAGTAATTAGCTCATGATTCTATACGAAAGTGGTGTTGTTCTAATCAAAACTTGGCCCCTTAACAATTTCTTGAAAAAAATTTGCAAACATTTTATGTACATAACATTGCTCAGTGCTAAAACAACAGCCATGTCTTTTTTTAATTTAATAATAAACATGAATTTGCCACTTAATAAAAAAAATTAAAATACTAAGTACAACCTTTAGGTAGGAGTAATTTAAGCATTTAATGTTTGAGTTTGTTTTTAATCTAGTCATCTAAGATACCACCTTCTTCTTTTTCATCTTTAAATATTCACCCAAAATTTTTCTTCAATCTTTATAAAACACTTACTCCCTCCGTCCCACTTTATTTGCCCTATTTGAAAAATCAAACTTTTTAAGGGAATATCATTTATTTATCTTGTCTACCTTTTAAAAATGTATGAGTTTCCAAAACTACCCTTAAATAAATTTATTAAAAAATTGAATTAGTAAATTAATAGGGGTATAATAGGAACATTAGTAAATTAATTACTTTTATTTTTAGAAACAGGACAATATTTTGGGATATCTCAAAATGGAATAGAGAACAAACAAAGTGGGACGGAGGGAGTATTTGGTGATCTTCTAGTTAAGGATGGCAAGTCCAAGTATTTCTCGTGATGGCTTATCTCTTGTGCTCCTTACACATCCCTTATTTGCTCATATGTTACCTTCTCTATATTCTTAATTTCTTATTGAAAAATAGATGCTCCTCTTCTCTATGTTTATATATTGACATAATGCCTCCCCAACCATATATAGTATTTTTTTTTTTTTGACTTCTCTTGTCACGCAACAAAATACCAAACCATTGACTAAAAAAAAATGAGATACTTGGGCCTCCTTCATATATAGGGAGATAATGAATTTTTTGCTCTTGCTCAACCTTTGATAGCACCCCGCTACACATAGCAAGAACTCATACGAGAAAAGGGGGTCACCTTGGCAAAGTCTCCTTATAAGAGTATTCTTGATCTTTTGTTCTCAATTTGTTATAACAATATATGTCATAGTTGTTAGACATTTCATAAATCTCTCGAAATTCATATGCTTACCTTTTTCAATTTATTTCCAATTTCCAATTCATATTATTCACTACCTCTCAAGCTGCCATAATATTGTTTGTTATTAGTCTTTTGGGATAGAAGTGATTTGAATCTCAAAGATCATTTAATAAAGTTTATCTAATCTATTGGCCCATAATTTTGAAATTGTTTTATAAATCACATTGCACAAATTGATTGTCATGTACTCTGTTCAGAAAGATAATTCTCAATCAATAATATCACACCCTACAATATGCTAAAAAGTTTATAGAAAATGGTAGACAAATCATCAAGCACCTTCGATTTTTGTGGGTTGCATTTGGATGATAGCCTGAGCAACCTCTTTATCTCTGAACTCCTACAAAAGCTCTGCATTCATATCAACTATGACTTCTTTAACCACCATAACTAGCAGATGATCAACACGCTAAGGTTAGGAAGAAGTATAGTTGATTCTTAATTATTAACAATATCTTGCTTTCCCTTTTCATTTGTTTGTCACACTCCCATTCGCTCAGAAACCTTTTTTTAGTGAGTCATTTCTTCATTTTGAGTTGACATTAGACTTTCTCAAAGCTTGTTTGATCATGTTAGAATAATATTTAAGTATTAAATTCATTGTTTTCTATTAACTTAAACTTTTAGAATATTTCGTAATTTATTATGGTATTGGAGCTTATGATTCTGAGTTTAAATCTTATCTTTGCTCTATCTACTGTTTAATAGTTAAAATTTTCACATGTTGAGTTCCACTTACTAGGGAGAGTTTGGACCCACATGTGAGACAAAATTATAGAATAATAATCAAATTATTAAATTTAATATTTCTTGAAATAATGGTCAAACAATTAAATTCAATTTTTCCTATCTGCAATTAGTAATTTATCATGTTAAAATAATAATAATAATAATAATTAAATGATAGATTACCGAATTCCATTGTTAATTGTCATAATGCCTTTGCAAATTTACTATTTTTTTTCTCTATAGTTTCCTCTATCCCAGCATGCCTCATCCACATAGCCTCAAACTTGAATCCCAGTTGCCTTCTTTGGCTTGTCTTAGATATCCTAAAATGATTATTCACAACAATAGTTACCTATATATAATAGTTTACCAAAAAAAAAAAAAAAAGTTACCTACATATAATAAGTTATATGATTCAAATCGATCTATTACCTTATTGATTTAAAATTAGCAAAGATCCATACTATTAGGATATCACCTTTTTTTTTTCTTTAAATAAAATTTAATAGTTAAAATTTTCACATGTTGAGCTCCACTTATTAGGGAGAGTTCGGACCCACATGTGAGACGAAATTATAGAATAATGATCAAATTATTAAGTTCAATATTTCCTAGAATAATAGTCAAGCGATTAAATTCATTGTTTCCTATTTGTAATTAGTAATTTATCATGTTAAAATGATAATAATTAAATGATAGATAACCGAATTCCATTCTGAATTGATATAATGCCTTTGCAAATTTACTATTTTTTTTTCTCAATAGCTTCCTCTATCTCAGCATGCCTCATCCACATAGCCTCCAACTTGAATCCCAAATGCCTTCTTTGGCTTGTCTTAGCTACCCTAAAATGATTATTCACAACAATAGTTACCTATATATATAATAAGTTATATGATCCAAACCAATCTATTACAGTATTGATTTAGGATTAGCAAAGATCTGTATTGATTTAGGATTATCAAAGATCTATACAATTAGGATATCACCCTTTTTTTTTCTTTAAATAAAATTTATGGTGAGAGTTATTCAACCATAATATGGTTGATAATGTATCTTAGCACTTTGTTTGAGAGTTTATAAATAAACAATAGAATAGTATTTGCCAAAATACCAGCTTGATAATAGTAGTAGTTGTTGATAAGCCTAATGTTTGTATTTGTAGTTATTGTTAAAATATCAATTGATTTTTTCCATAGTTGGGTTCGAACCTAAATCTTTTATTTGACTCTAAGAAACTTTATCATTTTTTAAAAATAATAAATTTTATTATTTAAGCTAATTGGATCCCATATACTTAATCCTTTGAATACCAATGTTGTGCGACTTGTGCTTCACTTGGTGCGTTATGTGCCATAACTATGGTGAGTATACTCAGCAAAGTATATTAAAATGTACAATCACTGCCAACCCCTAGACCATTTTTTGGTTGCAAACTTAATGTACTTCTTTATTGTTGTTGGACCAAAAAACTAATCTAAAAGAAGATCCATTACTTAGTTAATAATTATTATATATATATTGCTAGACCTATATTTGCAGACAGCTAAGAAGGACTAGTTACTACATAGTATTCCCCCCTTTTTTTTTCTTCTCTCCAATTCTATTTATTTTATATATATATATATATATATATATATTTTTTTTTGGCTGCTACTCCTTATTTTATATTTTGAGAAAGTTAAAAGAACTCACAAGTCACAATGACCAAGTATTGAGAAGTTGGTAAGCAATTCACATGGCCCCCATACCCAGAAAAAAATTTCTTTTTGCTTTTCTTTTTTTTGGTATGGAGGGGTCTAATGGATGAGAATTTGACAAGGCCCAAACCTTCAAATCGACCAATGTTGTGTTGCAATATTGTTTGAGAGTGGAATCTTTATGAGTTTGGAGGAAAAAGAAATTTTGTATAAGAGAGAAGGTCCACAAAGTGGGACAAAGCGTGTAGTATCATACAGTTCCTTTTAACCCCACAATGTTAAAATCCTTTTCTTTACAATAAACAAAGTTTCCTACTCTTCATCATGCCCTTTATCTTTTGTATACAATAGAAAAGGGACCTATCCTTGATTTTGTTTGCTAAAATACATGAATCATTTCTTTAAAGCCATTGGGTTTTTAAAATATAGTATTATAGTATGTTATTTTTTTTTTGTAGGTTTGTTTATTCTATTGGAAATTGGATTATTTTGAACTAACATGGCCATTTGAACAATATTTTATCCCTTTAAAAAAATAAATAAATAAAACTAATTTGTGTGATAGTGGCACACGACAAGTTCTCTCATGCTTACTAAAAAAAGGGAAGAAAAAACACAATTATCTTTGTATTAAAGTCCACAAGATCCGAGCCTAAGCTATCGACAAAAGAATTAACATATTATTTTTATTTTGACAAATTACAAAGAGAGGGGATGGGGTATGTGATATGCCACGTGGGCATGGTCCCACGTGGGAAAATGCAAGGTATAGTGTGAAATCGGTGATGTCAGAATTGTTATCATATGATATCAACTTTGCCTTTGTTGAATGAAATTGAAATTTATTGAAAATAAAATAAAATTTCAAAGAAATTGTATTGAAGTTTAAAAAGGCGGGGGTCATTGGCCTCTTTCTTTGTCATCAAGTGGCAAACAGTCACATTTCATTTTTATTATTATTTTTAGGAATTTTTTTTTAATATTATAATATTAATTTTGTTTTACAATAGTAAAGAAAATTGTTTTGTGAAGCCAGCTAATCTCAAAGTTGGAATTTGTTATGCTATGATGTCACCAACTGCAAGTAACTTGCATGGACAAAGCAATTGAAAACTTGCTACAAAGACTTGTCGATCCCAAAAATAAAAAAATAAATAAATCTAATTTTGACTACTACATTTTATATGGAACAAATTGATAATTTATTATAGTATATATAAAAAATATTTTGTACCCAAAGTGATTGCAACAGATGTTCGTTTCTGAATTTTTGTCACCTCTTAAAAAAAATTATTTGGTAAAGTTTACAAATATTCATTATTAATTGAACTATTTCAAGGGAAAAAAAAAAAGTAATGCTAGAGATACAAACTTTCTTACAAAAAAGTTTACAAACTGCTGATATGGTGAGTAATTATTGATAAATGAAAAAATAATGTTAATGGTGAGTCTAGATGAAAACCAAGAAGAAGTTGGTGACATTAATAGTTTGTAAAAATATTGTAAAATAATTTGTGTCTATAATACTACTTGAAAAAAAAGAAGAAGGCAATTGAAACAAAAATCAAAATTTTAGAACTTGTTAAAAATTTTCATTGTAATTGTGAGGACGAGGATGCACCTCGAACCTCAAGGACGAGCACTAGCTATGTGAGACGCATAAAGTTAAAACATAAAAAATGAAAGAAAGCAGGCTTGACACAAAATACGAGAATGATGAAGAAAGAAGGATGTAGAAGTCATCCCCTCCACATTAAATACAAAACAATCATTCCTCCGACCGCATTAATGAGGAAATGACTATGAACAGTGGTGGCACAACTAATATTGCAGGGTAAAACTTATTAGTATATTCCAAATGAGACAGTAGTCCTAGGAGTACAATCTTAGCCCTCCAAGTGTAAGATTAAGATGATTTGTGGTTAAGTATAAAAGGAAAATGAAGAGAAAGGGAGGAGGGGGAGTTGGGTAGCCAAGAACTAAAACTTTAGGGGTGATAGGCCCAGTAGTAGGTATCTATGTATATGTTGGGCCTGAAGCTCAATCCGAGGACATTAAGTAGTCCGAGGACGGGTAAACACTGTCATTGGAGTTCGTGTTAGTGAATGAAGAGGTGAGTTTTGGTCATAAGATTCCAAGAAGGTGGTACGAGGATGAATGCATCCTCGGCTAAGCAAAGCCAAGGTATGAGGGTATGGTTTGCCATCCAGGGCAATGTTCCAAGAGATTCTATTGGTAAGGATAAGCATCATAGAAGCATAGGATAGAAGGAAGCCATAAAATATCTAAAAGAAAGCTGCTACCACCACATTGAATACTCAGTAACTAACTCTTTTGCCACATTAATGAGGAAGTGATATCTAAACAGTAATTTTCAATCTTACAACTACTCCCCAAAGATTTCGGGAAGGTGCTGATGGGACAAGAATCAACATTAGCAATCTAATCTACACATGGAGGATAGAGATGAAAGGAGGAAGATAATATAAAATAGAAAGAAAACCCTAAGGGAAAGGGATCGGGAAATTAAGAGAAAAACACCGTAGCAACAAGAACTGTGGTTGTAACTAAATTTAAGAAATATATACAAGAGCCGATCTCCTTGAATTGTGCCGATGACGATTTTTTTAAGATAAAACTAGTCAGTCTTTACTTTATTGTGATCTGGATCTATTATAATTGTTACCCAACTCATTAGAACGTAATTTTCTGATCCACTCTCTACAAATTCATTGTATTGGGCTTTTTGGGCCTAGATCCTTTTACTTTTTGGGCTTAGGAACCAAATTGTGTCCTTACAAAAACATTTGTATAAGTCAAAAAGAAACACATATATATCAAAATATACCTTCCTTGGGCTTGACCGAGGAGTGTTTTACCTTTGAAAATTGCTTGTCTTAATCATTTTCTTTACTATCTATCCCATTGTGATTAACATTTAGCTCATTGAACGTTTGTTATTCAACCTACTCTCTAACAAATCTATTGTTGTGGGCTTATTGGACCATTGTCCAAATCTCTTTTGGGTCATGGATCAAATTGGGTCCTTACAATAATTTATACATTAATTAATAATAAATTTGGTAAGAAATTTTAGATTAGTTTCAATAGTGAATATAAGTTTAGAAGTAGTTTTAAATGAGCTTTAAATATGAGCAATAAGTAGTTATGGATGGGCTTGAAATAATTTTAAATGGTGTTTCCAAAGGAGACATTTAGTGTTCAAATGCCTTATCCTTTACCTTCTAAAAAAAATCCCTTATCCTTTAATTATTGAATTATCAACAAAAAAAGAACAAAAGATTTAAATGGGCTAGAAATAATTTTAAATAAAAACGAAACTTAGCATAGAATTATAGCAATTGAATTACAAGTAGAATGATGCACGACACAAAAGTAGAATGCAATTAAAATATAATTTGACTAATTTATTAAGTTTTCATTTTAATATAGTATACTAGTCACTAAGGATGTGCAATATATGCATAAGAAAGTTTGATAAGAAATTATATATGATGCATATTTAATTAATTAGTATTGGGTTAAAATAAGTTATTTTAGGATTATTTGTAACTCTGAAAACCAAATTAAAAATATGTGTTTTCAAAAGTTTACATGAGTCATGACAATAACAGAAGAAGTTAACAAAAAATCAAAGTTATTTTTTTTATTTATATATAATTAGTCGCCAATTTGTACAATGCATGGGAACATTTGACAAAAAAATATTTATTTATAATACATGTTTAATTACTAATTAGTAAATATTAATAAATAAAATTTAAATCAATTTTTAATAGAACATAACTTTCATAATTTAATTAGAATTTGTTTAATGTTGGGTTGCTTTATAAATAAATAAAAAGAATAAAAATATATGATAAGTTAACAACATGATAAAATGTGAGCTTTTAAAATTTTATGTGGTAACATTAGAAGAAATTAACAAAAAGTCATGAGATTTTCATTTTATTATAAATTTAAATCTTCAATTAGGGCTTAAAATTGTATAATATTTAGATAGCAACCCAACTGTATTGAATTGACCTTGTGAATAATAACCCTAAATTATGCCTAGCTGTTTGGTTTAACTGAACATCTTTTGAAATCATTTATCATTTTCTTCACCAAGACATATAAGAACAAAAAATATACACATTAAACCACAAAAAAAAAAAAAAAAAAAAAAAAAAAAAAAAGGAAAATGCACAAAATGAAAACCATTACGTTTCTGAAGTTGACATGAACTGATTGAAAACTTCACTTCAATATGAAATTTGAAAATTAAAGATTGAATGGTCAAGTTAGCTTCATATGCAAGTAAATTTGGTAAAGTGCACGTAAAATTAAAGATAAACTAACTTAATAATGTAGGCCAGTTAATAGAATATTAGAAAAAAACTGAATATTGCAATGATGAGGCCACACTCTTTCAATGTTATCATCATACTACCTTCAATATTTTAAGCAGGAAAATTCATACGAGAGCAAATGATTATCTTTTATTTGCGGGAAATCATAAAATAATGTGATTGAGTAAAAGCAACAAGAAAAAAATTTAAAAAAAAGAAAGATTATTATTGTACGGGCAAGGCCCAAAATAGTATATTGGGTCTTGGACTTTGTTTGAGGGCATTGATAGGTCCGAGGAGGAGCAAATAGTTGTTAAACGTTTCCAATTAAAGTCTCAAAAATAGGGAGCGAGTGAGAGGTTGTCTGAGAACGAATTCCTCCTCGGATATAATGAATGTAGTTCATAATACGTAATCCATCTGTTAGCGTAATCCTCTAAGAAGCTTCAATGAGAGAGACATGCTTCATGAACATATGAGAAGGAAGGAAATCTAAAAATATCTAAGGGAAAGCTACCACCACCGCATTAAGTGCAATGCAGCTACTTTTTTGGCCGCATTTATGTGGAGAAGACCTTTACAGTGCTATCTTGGCTATCACAATTCACAGAAAACCAGAGGGGGTGTTTGATGGGACAGATACTTAAGTAAGAGCTCGGATGATCAATAGGTGTAGGGTGAAGGTGGTTCAAAGGAGGATATATAAGGTGAAAGACTCTTTATGGAGAGGGGATAGGAAAAATAAAGAGAGAACATTGTAGCAATCTAAATTGTCTTTGTATCCAACTTTGATTAATACATATAATTATGGCCTCCTCGGACAGAAAGTTTATTGATATTAATATCTCTTATTTATACTTGATTGTCATTTAATTCCATATCAGCTGTTTTTTAATTCATTAAGGTCTAGTTCTTTGACCCACTCTTTACAAATTTATTGTATTGGGCTCATTGGGCCAAGATCACATATATTTTGGGTTTGGGCCACAAATCAGGACTCTACAATTATTATTATTTCTATTTTGGTAAATGAGGATAGCTAAATAAGTTTGTTACAAGAAATTCCCTCTTTATCAAGGGTACATTGTTGATCCACCATATAGGCGGTGGACTTGAAAACAAAATAAAGGCATCAACACTAGAACTGCCTAATCTCGCTCAAGCATCTGCGTACCGATTTACTTCCAAAGAAATATTATTTTACTATTACTAGTATGGAAAAAGTTAGCAAACTTGGACAATATAATAAGCACATGCAATTCAACAATTAGTTTAGAAAGAATTCTTTTCCTATTAGTATTAGGTTATTGAATTATGACATGCATGGATTCGAAGGAAAAAAAAAAGGGGGGAATATTTATTTGAAAAAGAAGAAGAAGATAATATATGAGAAAACAATTAATGACCATATAAAAATAGCTTAAACCACGACACCATGTAACCACAAAGGCACAAACTGTAGGTTAAACTTCTAAAATTGTTCTAACAATAATAATTATGTTAAAGTTGGTTATAATGTTATATTATACCAAATATATGTTTTAGAAAAAATAATAAAATACTAAAAAAAAATCTCGTTAAAGTATGTTTTATCTTCTCTAATATTTGACTCAATTTGCAAGTAGAGGCTCCATGAATATGCCCCTCCCACTTCAGCTTTTTGCAACAGTGTTGAAAGGCCTTATGCACAAAGGGGAAGTAATGAAGGAGAAATATGTTTAAATGTAGAAAATAATTTAAGTTTAACTAAAAATATATATATTATAATAATGAAATATAAAATTAGAACATTAGCATAGATGGTGCCAAAAATTTAGTAATTTGACACCACAAAAAGCTATTTTATCTATTTTACTATCTCATTTTACAAAATGCCTAACATCGTTGTGTTTTATTTTAGCATTCAACACAATAAAATAATATATTTACTACATTAAACAACAACAACAACCACCACCACCACCACCACAATAAAATAATATAAATTTTAATAATTTTTTTTTTTTTTACCATCTAAACTACAATACATAGCCATCTTTGGCTATGCACTATAACTCAACAACATTTTTTTTTTGGGGGGTTCCGCTTTTTAGTATAGGTAGTGCTAAAAATAGCAATATGACTTTTTAGCACCACCAATACTAATGCTCTTATGAGGTATCAAAAGTTTATATGGCACAATATTAATAGGTTTACAAAAGTCAAATGTTTTATTTTTTATTTTATTTATTTATTTATACACACATGTAGAAAATAAATTATATTTATCAACACATATATTTGTAAACATACATAATAACATGAATATGGTCACAGTTTAAATCTTGTGTATTTTGATCTATGGAAAAATGCATCACTTTCTAAGTTAACAACTTTTAAAAGTGATTAGGATAAAAAAGAGATGCTTACAGATTTACTTGCCTAAATCTTTTTTTTTTTTTTTTTTTTTTCTACTTATCTCAACCTAAACACAATGCGAAGTAAATGAATTTAAAATTAATTAAGTTTGTTGAGTTCTATTAAAAATCCATCTAATTTCCCAAGTTACCAACTAGGTAAATTTTAATAATTTCT
The DNA here is from genome assembly GCA_028216015.1 of Quercus dentata. Classification (NCBI taxonomy): domain Eukaryota; kingdom Viridiplantae; phylum Streptophyta; class Magnoliopsida; order Fagales; family Fagaceae; genus Quercus; species Quercus dentata. The sequence continues at coordinate 3,443,374 of CP116449.1, forward strand.
ATCTGATAGGTATAGATTAAATGTGCCAAAATTCAATGAAAATGAGGAATCTAGTGTGTAGTTTAACTGAATATCTATAATCATTTATGAAAAAAAAATTGTTTGATAATTTAGATTAATTATTGAATATATTCTATTTGAGGCATTTTTTTATTTTATTTTAGATGATATAGATAGAAGATATAGGGAGTGAGAAGCTGTTTGAGACAGTTTAGGATATTAAACTCATTAGGAGTAGGGCTTTTTTTTTTTTTTTTTTTTTTTTCTTTCATATATTTAATGTGACTAATCAATTATAACTCTAACATGGTAAAACAAATTGTGGTTGCACAATTTTCCTGGCCCAACTTCTATTGATCGTGCCTTGGCCCAAAGCACAACCCACAATAAATATTTGTAGAGGATGGGTTAAAGAACTTGGTCTCGCTTATCCTATTCGGTCTGATGCATGGATCATGGCTTTGTTTGCAAAAAGAACACAAGAATGGATTTCTCAAATCTGATTCTATTTCTTTAGTTCCTCTTACAATTCTTCCGTCCCCCTCTTTGAGGGACTCTACTACATTATATAGTTCCCCTCTTTTCATCTCAACCTTACACATGTTGACCATCTAAGCATCCACTTGAGCACCTGTCCCATCAGACGCCCTCATCAGTCCCTTTGTGAGTTGCAGAGGCCAAGGTGGTACTGTTCAGGGGTCTTTTCCTCATTAATGCGGCCAAGAGGGTGGTTGGGGCGCAATTAATGTGGAGGTAGCCTTCCGTGAGATATTTTGAGTTTAATTCATTTTATATGTTGGGAAGATGAGCTGAAATGGCAGGGGAGAGTTCCTCGTCTGGGCCTCGTGATGTCCGAGGAGGAATTACTCCTCGGACAGGTTTCCTTGGCGCTATTGAGATTGAGTAACGCTTCATATGAGGCTTCTCTTCGGGCAGGACGCTCCTCGGACGGGCCTGAGTTTGGAATAGCCCATTATTTCTGGGCCGGTCCCCACATTAGCCCCTCAAAACTCCGGTTTTTACCTCCCTCCGAGGAGAAAAGCGGGGTTTTGATGTTTGTGAGGGGATGGAAATAAGGAGATCGTGGGGCGCGCGTGCGGACCGTTACTTTTGACGCGCCACAATTTACGAGGCGTGGCCATTAACTTCTGGAGGCGTTATGTTCCCTTCATCCAACGGCTTGGCGCGGATCGAACGGTCATCGTTTTTTCCTGTATTTTTAGGCGGGGATGATCTTTTCTCTCTCCTTCCGACTATATAAGACGCCAGAGGGGTTCAGTTCCTTCTTTCATCCGCATTTCACAAACCTCAAAGGACTCCAAAGAACTCCATCGAATCCCGTAGATATACGAACCCTTGCGTCCGTTACGCCGCCGTAGCCGTTTTTGTGAAGCGTTTTGTCCAAGAGAGATTTCCAGGCGTCCCATTGAGCGTTCTGTGAAGGTACCAAGACATTTCGCTTTTCTCACCGTTTCAATTCCCTCCTCCTCGGACTCGCTTTTCTTTTTACTTTACTTTCATTTCCCAGTTCGATTCGAGATGGGTAGATTCGAAAAATTAGTGAAAACTCCACCGCTATGGAAGCCTTTAGGGCGAAATACCACATTCCCCCTGGGTTGGGTCATGACACTTTCCTCTTGAAGGAATATTGACAGATAGAGTTGAGGGAGAAGTCGTTATCCCTATGATTGCTTTCATAGAGGGAGGGATGACACTTCCCATGCGTAGGATTACAAGGGAATACCTGTTCAACCATAGGTTGACGCCGTATCAATGTGCCCCGAATATGTTCAAGATACTAGGCCGTGTGTAGACGTCTTAGACGAGCGGATGAATCTAGGCCTCACCGCACGATGTGGCTTATCTCGCACGAATGTCACCGCCTCGGGGATGATGGGTATTATCTTAAATCCCGAACGAGGACGTTAGGTTGATCTCTTGTCTCCCAAGATTCAATAAGACCGTGAAGAATAACTTCCTCATTGCTTCCGGGGAGTGGTTCGACGGTATTCATTGTCCAACTCGGGCAGGAAACCCAGGTGCGGCGTTTTTAGGATCGGTCCTTTTTGGGAAAGGATTTAGTATTAAGGGGTTATTATTTTCTCTTATTTTCTGTGTAATTGGAAAATTTCATGGTCTAACCCCACTTTTCTTGGTTGTTTGGCGACAAAGTTCACGTCGCTCCTCGGATAAACTTTGTGAACGTGCCTGCGCTGAACTATCTTCTTAGGTCGGAGATTTACGCTACCGAGGACGGACGATTCGCGTGCGGCCCATCCGTTCTCGGCTATCAACCTCTCGAGCGCGCTTTCCGAGCAATCGGTCACGCTATAAGGGCTGGCAGTCCGAGGTCAAGCTAGGATTGACGTGTCCCGGACGGGTTCCTAGCCCACACGATCCGCCACCGGTAGTGTTGCCTGGGGGTCGAAAATCCTTACTTAGCAGAGCAGCTACCTCCGATAAACGAGTCCGGCGCTCACTGTTTTGGTTGAAGAAGAAGTCAATCATCTCGTCTTTCCCTTGAGGAAGAGATAGACAAGTTTTACTTCGAGGAGGAAATTCAAAAAACCCCTTGGTGGAGCTTTCTAATCCTCAAGCGGAGCAGACCAACATTCCGCAGCTTGGTATTCCCTCAATCGTTATCTGCTCGGGACGATACTTGCATTTAAGAGGCGAGCCCATGGCAGAAAAGGGAAGTCTCTAAAGGAGTTGATGTCCTCCCGAGGGAAAGGTCGATCATCGAAGGGTCGATCATCGAAGGGTCAGTCATCGAAGGGGCCAACTCCATCACACGCCAAAACCCTTCCCCCGGTGATCCCCCAGGGCGCCTCGGATCCTGGCCTTAAGGTTAATCCGGACCTGAAAAAGAAAAGGCCGGTTGACACCCCCGAGGAAGGCGAGGTGGCTGCCCACCACCAAAGCAAAAAAAACCACACGGCGCGCAAAGAGCGTAAGGGTAACTCCTCGGAGAGCCGGGATAAGGGGAACCTTTCTGAAGTGCGCGCTACCCCTTGTCCATGGAACCCAAAGATGAAGCTGGATGGAGTTGCCATCCCTTTCAATGCTTCGGTCCGAGAGTATAATCGAGGTCGGGCAGGGTGCGTGGCGGAGGCCTTAGAGCAGCCCCTACTTCTTCCTCGTGACATGGAGGCCTATAGACGGTTCTCTCGGTCCGAGCTTTTCCTATCCCTTAAAAGGGATCTCGCGTTGGTAAGTAATCATTTTACTGTTTTATTAATTTACTTACCCCTATTAGATTTTTTAAGACACTCTTGTTTCGTTCGCAGATTACTCGGCAGGTGTTCGTGGGTGAGGAGTTTTGCCGTGATAGACGCAATCTGGCCGAGGTTGAGACCCGTGCCTCGGACGGAGATGGAGAAAGTCTTGGGGTCCCTCAAGCATGATCACACTAAACTCACGGCTGAGTTCAAGGAGTCGGAGAACCGACGTAGAAGTGCAGAGGCTGGTTTGAAGAATGCCGAGACCCGGGCGGAGGACCGGACCAGCAAAGAATCGTACACGGCGCGGCTTAACCTCACCACCGAGAGGCGGGCGGTGCGGGATCTCAAGATCGCCCCCTGCAAAAAGTGGAGGATGAGCCGAGGCGGGTCAAGGAGGAGGCCCAGCTGATCCGAGAGGCAACAGAGGCCGAGAAGGATGCCGCTCGCCAGCTCGGGGCCGAAGAGACGGAGGCCAGGCTCTCTGAGGAGATTCCCGAGGTATGCGAGGAGTACTGCGGCATTTCATGGGCTCATGCTCTTGATGCTGCAGGAGTTCCTCGCGGATTCGCACTAAGACTGCCCGAGAGTATCTTCTATCCTCGGGAGATCCGTGCGAATCCTAATGACGCCTTAAGTGGCTCCAGAGCGGGACTCCGGCGGTGCCTCGATGCCGTCCTTGTGCCTCGATATGATGGAGGATCCCACCGCACTCCACCATCGAGGCTCCTCTTCCTCACCCCGAGCGAGAAAGAAGATCCTCCCGCTAAAGCTTAGCCTTCTAGGTTTTCAACCTTAGTGAATAGTTAATATATTTTTATTTTTTTAATTTTTTTTATTTTTTGAATGAGAGTTATCCTACTTTTCCCTTTTTTTGTAAGGACCTCTCTTTCTAATGTACTCGGAATATTAATATAAGATGTTCGTTTTGCTTACTACGGATGTGTGTCAAGAGTGCTCTTTTTTATTTTAAACATTTGCAACAATGTAGACATAGGTTATCGGTCAAGACAAAAATGGGTTTTTGACGCTGCGCATTTGACGATTGCGATGGTCCTAGATCACGCGCACGCATTAAAATGATTTCCTTTAAGTAATAATCTTCCAATCTATCACAAGTAATAATTTCCCCAAAAGTCTGTGGTCCGAGGAGCCATGCGGGACTTAGGTTCTGCTTAAAACTATGAATTGTCATGAGTAATAATTTCTCCAAAGTATGTGGTCCGAGGAGCCATGCAGGACTTAGGTTCTGTTTAAAACTATGAACTATCATGAGTAATAATTTCCCCAAAAGTCTGTGGTCCGAGGAGCCATGCAGGACTTAGGTTCTGTTTAAAACTTATAAATAGTTGGCTAAAGTATTAATTTCCCCTAAGTCTGTGGTCCGAGGAGCCATGCAGGACTCAGGTTCTGTTTAAAACTTATAAATATTTGGCTTAAATATTAATTTCCCCTAAGTCTGTGGTCCGAGGAGCCATGCAGGACTTAGGTTCTGTTTAAAACTTATAAATAGTTGTAATGTAGACCAGCAAGCGGCGAATAATCATAAAAGAAAACGTATGCTAAGATATTCTCATTAATAATAATACCTTCCGAGGTTATTTACATTCCATGGTCGAGGTACAGCTTTCTCATCCAAATCTTCTAGGTAGTATGTGCCTATTCCTACCACGGATGTGACACGGTATGGTCCCTCCCAATTGGGCCCCAACTTGCCCCAAGAGGGGTTCTTTGCGCTGCCAAGAATCTTCCTCATCACGAGATCACCTGGACCCAGAGGCCGCAATTTGACGTTAGCATCATACCCTTGTCTCAGCTTCTGGTGATAATAGGCCATGTGAATCGTGGCCTTTTCCCTTCTTTCCTCGGCTAGGTCCGGACTTCTTCCTAGCAGCTCATCGTTATGGCTTGGGGTAAACGAGCTAGACCTCGGCGTGGGGAAATTGTTCTCGATCGGAAGCACACCTCACCCCATAAGTCATTGAGAAGGGGGTTTCACCGGTTGAACGCCGCGGCGTTGTCCGATAGGTCCACAAGACGTGCGGTAGTTCTTCAACCCATCTCCCCTTTGACTCATCTAGTCTTTTCTTCAATCCGTTCACTATGACATTGTTTACGGCCTCGACTTGCCCATTTCCTTGGGGGTATGCGGGGGTGGAGTATCGATTGATGATCCCGAATTCACGGCAATACTCCCTAAAATTCTTGCTGTCAAACCGGAGACCATTGTCGGAAATGAGTGTTCTCGAAGTTCCGAAGCGGGTGATAATGTTCTTCCGCATTTAATTTCTGGGCATCCACGCCCCGATGTTGGCCAAAGGTTCAGCCTCCACCCATTTAGTGAAGTAATCGGTTCCGACTATTATGTATCGCTTGTTCCCCGCACCTTGGGGGAAAGGCCCGACAATATCAATACCCCATTGCGCGAACGGCCATGGACCGGAGAGTGGGTTGAGCACCCCTCCAGGTTGGTGGATATTCGGGCAAATCTTTGGCACCGATCGCACTTCTTAGCGTATTCTTGGGCCTGTCTCTCGCATGTTCGGCCATCGCATCCTTGAGTGAGTGCCCCGTGCGCCAGCCGATCTTCCTCCTGTGACTCCCACATATTCCCTCATGCAACTCCTCAAGAAGAGACTCGGACTCTTCCGGATGTACGCAGTAAGTACGGTCCAGAGTAGGAGCGCCGATAGAGTTTGCGGTTCTTCTCGATAGCCGAAAATGAGGAGCTTTTCTACGTATCTTCTCGGCTTCAAGTTTTTCTTCCGGGAGGATATCGTCTTGGACGAAATTCCTTATGGGGTCCATCCAACCGGGACTCGTCTAACTGGATGGACTTGGGCTGGGTTTCCGCCGATGGGATCGCCTTGACTAGATCTTCGACTAGGATCATTCGTGGCAAATCAAGCGTGCGAGGACGTGGCCGAGTGGCCAGTGAGTCCGCATGAGTGTTGACGCTCCCGGAAATGTGGGTCAGATTGAAAGATTCAAAACTCATCTGTAGTCGTTTGACTTGTCCCATATACTCTTGCATCCTAGTATCTCGAGCTTCTAGCTCTCCCATCACTTGTCCGACCACTAATCTGGAGTCCGAGAATGCTTCTATTACTCTTCCACCCAATCTTTGAACCATTGCCATCCCCCGAAGTAAGGCTTCAGTATTCGGCTTCATTGTTCGTGAGTCGAGAATCCAAGTCTTAATGATTTTTCAATGACAATGCCGCCCCCGTCCGATATTAAAACTATCCCAACTCCTGATCCTCTCTCGGTTGGCCGCGCCATCCATGTAGACCTTCCAATGTATGGTCCCCGGCTGAAATCACGTCAACCAGCTTTTCCACCCAGTCTTTCTTCTCGGTCATCGTTTCTATAGAGGGCTCAAGAAACTCCGCTACCAAGTCTGCGAGGACCTGTCCTTTGACAGAGGGTCCGGGTATGTATTTGATATCAAAAGCCCCAGGAAGAGCACTCCACATGGCTATCCTTCCCGTGTAGTCGGCGCTTCGAAGCACGGCTTGAAGGGGAAGCTGAGTCAGAACGATGACCATATGCGCCCGAAAGTAATGCGGGAGCTTCCGGGTTGCATGCATTATCGCTTAATTGCCTTTTCTAAAGGTAGGTATCGCACCTCGGCCTCGTGTAGTGATTTGCTCACATAGTACACCGGTCGCTGCACCCCATTATCATCCCGTATTAGTACCAGGCTTACGGCGTGGGGGAGCCACGGCGATGTAGGCAAACAAAGACCTCGTCCCGCTTCAAGACTGGACATGATGGGTGGTTGGGACAAGTAGTCCTTAAGTCGCTGGAAAGCTCGAACGCAATCCTCCGACCAATTGAACTCTTTCCACTTGTTTATCGGGAGGTAAAAGGGCCGACATCGATCCGCCGATCGCGATATGAACCGGTTTAATGCCGCAATCATGCCGGTGAGCTTCGCACCTCCTTCGGGTTCCGAGAAGTCTCGTAGGTCATTAATGGCTTTAATTTGGTCGGGCTTACTTCTATTCCCCCTGTGGTGACCATGTACCCTAGGAATTTCCCAGATCCGACCCCGAATGAACATTTGGAGGCATTCACCGCAACCTGCTCCTTAAGATAGCGAAGACTGTTCCAAGGTCTTTCACGTGCTCGGACACCCTTTTGCTCTTCACAACCATATCGTCTATATACACCTCAATGATTTTGCCCATTTGTGGCTCGAACATCCGAGTCATCATCCTTTGGTAGGTTGAACCCGCGTTCTTTAGCCCGAACGGCATCACCTTATAATGATAATTTCCGATGGGCATCATGAAAGCCGTCTTCTCTTGGTCCTCTAGCGCAAGGGGTATCTGATGATAGCCTTGGAAGGCGTCCAGGAAGCTCATTCGAGGGTGCCCCACGGTTGCATCCACCAGTCGATTGATTTTGGGTAGGGGGAATGGGTCCTTAGGGCACGCCTTGTTCAAGTCCGTGAAGTCCACGCATACCCTCCACTTCCCCGTCTTCTTCCCCACCACCACTGTGTTTGCCAACCATTCGGGATAAAAGACCTCTTTGATAGCCCCTGCTCTTTTTAATTTTGCCACCTCGTCTCTTACGGCACTAGCGTGTTCCTTTGAAGGGCGTCGGGGTGGCTGCTTCCTCGGAGTGGAAGAGGGGTTGACGTTCGTGGTGGTGACAGATGAGGCTAGGATCAACTCCCGGGGCATCGTAGGCGTCCCAAGCGAATACATCGACATTTTCTCCGAGAAATCGACCAGTTCCTCCTTTTCTTGCGAGGGCAATTCGAGAGCCGACCAAAAAGAACTTCTCCGGGTCATCATTGACAAAGAATCTTATCTAAACCTTCACAACTTATCTCCTCGGCCAGCCCATCGTCTTGCTTTGCCGAGGAGGCTGGTTGCTATAAGCTCTTTGGGACCGAGGACTCGACCAAGGGCCGATGTAAAATGGCGGCCACCACACACTTCCCCGGCCACGGCCGATCTCCTGGATCTCTTCCACTCCCCTCCGGATGGGTATTTTACTTTTCGATGAAGTGTGGAGGTCACGGCCTCTAGGTCGTGGGATCCATGGCCTTGCAACTATCGCGGTGTAGGGTGAATAAGCGTCGACCACGATAAAATTCACCTTCACCACTTCTACCCCTGTCTCAGACGGGCAATGGATTTGCCCCTTTGGCGTAACAATCTTCCCCTCGGAGCTGAGAAGGGGGGAGTCATAAACTGTTAGGTCTTCCGGCTTCAAGTTCAGCCCCTTGTATAGGTCGGGGTACATTATCTCCATCGCACTTCCCGAGTCTACTAACACCCTTTTCACATCGAAATCCCCAATCCGCAAGGTGACCACCAAGGCATTATCGTGAGGTTGAATTGTTCCCTCCTTATCCTCATCCGAGAATCCCAGTATCAAAGAGCTTCCCTTCTTTAACCTTTTGGGCTCCCTTTGCCTCGCCTCCCTTGGAGGGAGGCAATCCACGGCTAATACCCCGGGATGGGCAGCCCAGTTCTTCCCGATGTGCAATGAGGATGACATGTATCGTCCCGGTTGGGGTCTTAAAGACACGTCCCTTCGAGGTTCTTGTGTTGCTTGGCCGGGATGGCCGCTCAATGGGTGCAGCAGACGTAGCTTTCCTTCTCGGACCAATTGATCCAGGTGATTCCACAGATTCTGCAGTCCTCGATGAGTATGCCCGTGGTCCCGATGATAGTGGCAATACAAGTTACGCTTCGTCTGGCGGTCTCCACCATCTTTCCCGCCATTTGAAATAGGGTTCATCCCTTACTTTCTCCAAGACTGTTGTCTTGGTTCTCCAAATACGGCATTCACCGCTTATGGGGTTGCTCTTGCCCACTGTCGCGGAAAATCTCTCCTCGGTGACCAGGATTGTGACGTTCCGTCCCCGAAATCATTTGCTTTAAGGGGGATAACCTTCTCCTTTCCCTTCCCTTGCAGTGATCTTCCTCCACTCTTTTGTATTTGTCGATCCTATCCATTAGCCGTTGGACATCGCAATGGTTTTCCGGTGAGGGATTTCCTTAAGCCATGCCCTGGGGGAGACCGCTTTTGAACATGCCGATAGCAACATTGTCATGGTTGTCATCTAAATCGTTATACACCTCCCAATACCTATCCGAGTACGCTTTCGGGGTTTCTCCTTCGTGCATGGACAAGGACAAAGGGCCGAATCGAGAGGTCGAGGGACTCGGTGTTTGTAATGAAACGAGAGCGGAAAACTTGGGTGAGTCGCTTGCTTGTAGAGCCTACGGAGTTTGTCTTCAGGCTGTTGAACCACCTCATTGCCATCGATCCCAAGCTGGATGGGAAGATTTTGCACATTAGGGCCTCATTTTGCGAATAAATCGCCATTTTCTGGTTGAACTGGCTCACGTGCTCCACCGGGTCTGTTTTGCCGTGATAGATGGCGAACACCGGTTGGTTGAAGCGTCTTGGCAGCTTAGCCCCTTCGATTCTATTCGTGAAGGGTGACCTTGAGACCTGATCCAACGCCTTCTTCATCGCGTCGCTCCCCGAGCCTTTGCTGGACGGGCTCTCGTACTTCCGCACAGGGCGTGGTTCCTTTTCGTAAGAAAAGGTTTCGCTTGGGGGGGTCCTTGACCTTTGTCCGTAGCTCACGTCTTCCGCATTAGAAGATTCGCCCGAGTCGAGGGAGATCGTCTTGCCTGCGCACGTCGTAACTTCCTTTTTAGGTCATCTATCTCTCGCCGCATGGCCTGGTGGCTATTTCGCCTCTGAGACACGTGACTTCCTATCCGAGTGTGACTCTGGCTCGTCCGGGTGGTATGCACACTCCCCTCACGATTCCCCCTGCCACCTGGGTTGGTTGGGTTATTCTGCCTCTGGGACTCGGCGGGTCGTGTCCGTTGAGAGTCGACTTGGTGAAGATCCTCCCGGTGCGGATCTAGTTTACGCCATGCTCGACCGTTGCACTAGCCGATGCCTTAGCTCTTCCCACAAACGGCGCCAATTGTGGTTGCACAATTTTCCCGACCCAACTTCTATTGATCGTGCCTTGGCCCAAAGCACAACCCACAATAAATATTTGTAGAGGATGGGTCAAAGAACTTGGCCTCAGTTATCCTATTCGATCCGATGCATGGATCATCTTTTTTGCAAAAAGAACACAAGAATGGATTTCTCAAATCTGATTCTATTTCTTTAGTTCCTCTTACAATTCTTCCGTCCCCCTCTTTGAGGGACTCTACTACATTATATAGTTCCCCTCTTTTCATCTCAACCTTACACCCGTTGACCATCTAAGCATCCACTTGAGCACTGTCCCATCGACGCCCTCATCGCCCCCTTTGTGAGTTGCGAGAGGCCAAGGTGGTACTGTTCAGGGTCTTTTCCTCATTAATGCGGCCAAGAGGGTGGTTGGGGCGCAATTAATGTGGAGGTAGCCTTCCGTGAGATATTTTGAGTTTAATTCATTTTATATGTTGGGAAGATGAGCTGAAATGGTCGGGAGAGTTCTCTCGTCTGGCCTCGTGATGTCCGAGGAGGAATTACTCCTCGGACGCTTTCCTTGGCGCTATTGAGATTGAGTAACGCTTCATATGAGGCTTCTCTTGGGCAGACGCTCCTCGACGGGCTCGAGTTTGGAATAGCCCATTATTTCTGAGGGAGTCAGACCTGAATGGTTATTGCCCAAAAGGAGTCCTTATCACGTTTTGAAAGAGAGCAAGATTTGAAGGGGGAGAGAAGGAAACCGACCTACTGGTGCATGCCCCTCGAACTATCTCTCTTTTTTCCTCAATTTCCTCTCTTTTCTTCTCTGTTTTCTTTCTTATCTTTTTTCTTTTCTTTTTACTCTATTTTTTTTTTTTTTTTTTTTTTTACTCTGTGAATCCCCTGTTTTTCTGTCCCTTTCTCAAGGCATGGCAAGGGCCCTTTTATAGTGTCTGCCGTGGCCAATGTTTTACCATTTTGCCCTTTAACCGCTTTTGTCTGGTTTGGGCGTATTTGCCGACCACCAAAGGTGTGTGACACTTACCCTCGCCCGACAAAGGCAGGTTTGTTTCATTCCTCAGCCTACCGTAGCACTTCTTTCCCCCCACGGTATAAATGCTTTCTCTCTCTTTCCATCAAGGCATGCACCCAACGGTTCCCCCCTCAACCTTGCCTCTTTTGGGTGGTCTCATCATCCCGGCAGGACGTACCTCCCAAAAGGGCTTGGGCAGGAGTCGCAAAATAGATCTTTTCCTTTCTCCCCACCTCCAAACCATACCCCTTTTACCTCTTACCTCTGGCCCATGGCGCCACCACGTCCTATATTGGTCGGGTGCAGGTTGATGGTGCCTGGGCCTTGTGCGTGCTTTCTTTTCGGATATGTCCAAGAGTGCCTGTTGCTTATGCGTCTGCCGTGATCCGGAGACTCTCCATCTGTGTTTTTCGACCTTTTATGTGGGTTTTTCTTTGGCTTCTCGCTCCATTCAAGAGCTGGACTTTGTCCGATGATGGGCCTTACATTTCTTTGGTTTACTCTTGATTTTCTTTATTTCTTGCAACGTTGAACCGTTATTCCCGCCGTAATAACTTAATCTTGCCGGACCTCTTTTGGGCCAGCCGTTTATTCCTTTTCTCGGTGGCTTGTCATGGGCACTCTTTTGCTTTTACTTATGGGCTCCTATGTCCCTTTGGGCTTTCCTTTGGGCATCCACGGCCCTATCGCTTTCTTTGGGTTTCCTCGGCCCGTTTGCTTAATTCCACATTCCCATGCGCTTTTTACTAACTTCATTGGGTTTTCCCGACCCAATAACCTTATTCTCATTCTTGGGGTTCATGGGCCTGCCATAAACCCCTTACTCTCTTAATTTGCATTGCCTTGGGCCTGCGGCGGCCCTTTCTCGCTTTTCTACCTCTTACACCGCCTATGAGATGCTATTTCTTTCTTTCCTGGCTTCTTTGAGCCGGCTTGCCTCTTCAAGACCCATTTGTTTATTTGTTGGGCCTGTGATCCATTATTCCCGCCGCTTGGGTTTAATGGTTTTTTACTATCTACTTTGTCAATTCTTTGTTGCCCTTATTATTGAGCTTCCTTTCTCGTCTCTGCCTGGGCTTTCACAAATGGCCCTCAACAACAATAAGCTAGGTTCATAACAATTTCATAACATACTTCAATTTTGCTACCACCTACCACCTCACATGTGGGTCTAATAACTTCACCACAATCTACCATTTAATTTTTTTAAAATAATTTATGTGTGAGGTGATAGGTAAATTGTGAAATTATTTTGAAGGATTCATAAATAAATGCTTTATCAATAAAAAATGATTCTATACTCAATGTTTAATACAAAATTCCATAACCTAGAATCCTATTTTGGATTTTGTCAAATCATAAAAAAATATGTATAAATAGTTTTAGTCCTATTCAAAAAAATAAAAATAAAGGTTAAGTGATAGCTTAATGGTAATAACATTTTTGTAATGTTTCATATTTGTGGTTCGAATCTCACATCTTCCTCCACTACTATCTATCTATTCATAAGTAAATAAAATAAAAAATAGTTTGATCAATATTTTTTAGTATTCATAGTGTTACTTAATATATATATATATATATATATCTTTCTCAAAAAAAAATATATATATATATATATATATATTTATATTCAAAGATTGAGTTATAAGTTAGTCCTTTCTAATCTATATATCCTAGCAAAATAATATTAAATATTACATCATAGTTTAAGTTGAGGGATGTAATAAAACAAGGAGAAATGCATCGTGGATCACTAAAATCATCCATGAAGGTTTGTATAAATTTATGAAGGGTTGCCAAGTTTTTGTGGTCAAGTTGATAGTGGACTGTCTCTTCAAGAACACACCCAGGGTGGTGGATTCAATAGATTTGAAGGAGTGTAGTAATCTAGATATTCCAAGTCCCATTTACTACACCATTGTTACGTTAGATTTTTCAGAGTGTTTTATGAGCAGAGACTATAATACTACTTCTTTATAATTTTCTTTATTATTATTTATTATTTAAAAAATCCATAGTGGGCTGCATGAAGAAAGTGAGGTCAAATCAAAATTAAAAAACCAGTATATGGGCCACTGTATGAAAAAAAGGCCATTTTGGACTGCAATGGTTTGTGGTGAGCCCATATCCTACGCAGGAGTTGATTTTACAGTAACCCTTGAGGTCTTCTCCCATAATCATAGAAAAAAGCCCAAAGCACCCAGCAATGTGGGCATTACAATCACTATCTAATGCTGCTAATGCACTTATTACATTGATTTATTTGGTGATGCCAATAATGGCTACAATTACACAATGACTGAAAGGAAAAAATTACATTTTCCGCTTTACAAGAGTAAGGGGGTGTTTGGTAATGTTGTTCTAATAACGTTTGTATTTTTTGGAAATACATGTGGGTAAAAAAGTACGTAAAAATACGTGTAATGTTGTTTAAATACTGAAAACTGTTGTTTTAGTTACACTACCAAACAAACCCTAAGTTTTTGATACTCAATAAAACCATCACAAATAAAGTCTACACCATAAATGTTTTCTATCTCATTTTCAAAGTCACAACTAAACACAGAAAAATGAGTTAGTTTTCTAGAAAATGATTTTTAAATAAATAAGTTTTTTAAAAAAAAAAAAAAGCATTTTTGTTGAAACCAACAGAGCTCTATGTAAACCTTGCAAGGAAGAAAAGACCTATTTTTTAGGTTGAGAAACAACCAGTGGGATTGGTAGTAACTTGTAAGCCCCCCAATGGTTCAAATAGCATCTGATCTGAGAGAATATTCAAAAGAAATCTTTCTAAAAGTGACAATTGTAGTTAGAAAAACATACCTTTAAGTGATTCAAGAGGGGTATTAATTTATGAGATTAAATTATGTAAGGAGGTGATGTAAAATTCATGTTTTACCCTTCCAATCCTAATATGCTACATCATCTTATCACATATTTAAGAATAAGCATTACCCATATATAAATTCAACCAAATTGGGAATTTATTAAGATGTTATTAGGTGTGGTAGGATGTATTGAAATTTAAGTAAAATGCTAATATGACAATCACTTATTGGATGGTGTAAAACATGAGTTTTATACTCCATCCTTACCAAATTCGACTCTTAATTTATAGACAGAAAATCTTGAAGTTTTGTTAATGGTTGGAACTTGAAGCGGTTATAAAGAGTGTTTTATATATAATGGATGACTTTTATGGATGGTAAAATGAGAATTGATGATTATTATGACAAAAAGTATACCAAGTAATATTCTGATGGGTAGAAATTTCCATCCTCTGTTCTATGGTGCTTTCCCTATTTATTGAATTTTTTAAGTGTTTGTAAGCCTTACCGGTCATGATTTCGGAGATTCAATCTTTATCATTTATCTCAAAAGGGGCTATGGGAAAATCAGAAATGCAAATTGAAAAGAAAAAAAAAAAAATCTCAAAATTTTCCTGGGCTGAAGTGCTAATTGACTCTCAGGAGCCAAATGTGTACGCAATTGGTAGCCAATAAAAAGACTAATTTCTCAGAAGAGTGAGATTTTCCCCCCTTATAATAAGTGACCATTGGAAGCGGGGATGTGAGAGGAGCAAGTTGGGAACTTAGTTATCAATCTCCCAATATTTGTTTTAGGAAAAAAAGTTAATGGATTCTTTAAGGGCATTAGTTTAACAAATATTTTAGAAACTTTTTATGGAAAAAAAAAAGTATCTAATTTTTTCGATTTTTTATTTTATTTTATATTTTTCATAAAAGTTGTATAAATTTTTTCTCAAAATAGTTCATTAACAAATACCCTAATTAAGGACATCCGTTAACTGGACCTTTTGTCTTATTAGGATACACTTGTTTGGAATTTTGTTGACTTCTTTTAATGTTTCCATGTAAGTTTTTGAAAGCTCACATTTTCAAAATCATCATTATAATAATTATATTTTTAATTTAGTTTTTAAAGTTACAATTAGTGCTAAAAATGTTAGTTTGAACTAATAAAAAATTCCCTATATTTTTGCGTGTGGATAAATCAACTAAATACTAAACAAATTTTGACCAAATTAGGTTTTATCTTCTTTAAATAAATTATAATTAAATTAGAAAAAGTATTTTCTACAAATTTAATATTTGACCTTTTAGTTATTAATCAAATATGTATTATATAAAAATAGTTTTGATAACTTTTCTACACATTTTACAGATTAGTGACTAATAATATAATATGATGGTGTTCAAGGATCTACTAAATAAATCGGCTTCTTAAAGGCTTAAACTCCTTAATACAACTCTGTTAAAAATGGTACAGTTTTGATGAAAGCATACATTTCCACTCAAAAAGAAGGATATTATTATGTCCATCTAGGCATATCTAATAGTAATTTTTTTTTGAACTTGGTGAGACAGTGTAATTAAAGCATGTGTGTGTGTGAGTGTGTAGCGGTTAGTTAGTTTTTTTTTTTTTTTTTTTTTTTTTTTTTTTTTTTTTAAATCTTCTTAAATAAAGTAATCATTTGAGAGAGAGAGAGAGAGAGAGAGAGATTACACTACCTAATAACTTTTTATCAATTTTTTTTTTAATTTTTACCGTTAAATTATATGTTCTCTATAATTTTTACATGCATACCATGTTCTTTGTCAATCTAATACTATTTTATATTCGATCTAAAAACTCATATATTTTACAATTTAAAATACAAAAAACTTGTAATTTTTACAGAAAGTAAATCAAGTAAATTAAAATCAAACCGAAAAACCATGACCCTAGTGCCCTTTCTCCAAGTTTATTTCACATTAATTTTAATAGTTAAATTGAAGGTTTTGTCAAGAGTCTTATAACTTAATTGACACATTTTCACGCACAATGTGTTTGAGAGTCTAAAAGGAAAAAAGTTCAAGTTGGAGATTTATCAGCATATTTGTAACTATTTTAAAAAAATTAAGGATAAAATCAGATAAAAATGAGAGATAAGCTCTAAAAACATGACACAATTGCTCTCCTTCTTATCATTGAGAGCAGTTGTACATGCTACAACAGCCTGATCACTTAATCTCAATCTATTAATACTCAATACTTTTTTTGTACCTGTAAACTGTAATATAGGAATATAAAACCTCTGTCTTATTTTTTTTTCTTCTACTTTTTACTCCTCCAATCATATTTAACTTATCATGTATTATTTTTACTTTCCTAGTACAATTATCAAAGTTTAAACTATAAACAAATAAGAAATATGACATACTTTCATTAATAGAGTATAAAGTAGGACACAAATCTATTCTATTGCGATTTTCCTTCAACAACAACCCAAAAAAAAAAAAAACTCTGTTTCCTAGACCGCATATATTTTTGTTGTTGTTATTTTTAGCTTGGTATGATTTGTATGCAGCTGTAAGGATCAGAATGCATGTAGACTAATCCAACTTTAGTGAACTGCATTTTTTGTAGGAGCTGGAGCACCTAAAGTTGGATTATGTACAGACGTTAGGGAACTCGTTCCTCATTGTCACTATAAAACCGCCCATAGACAAAATAATTAACGTTGAAAGGTCATTTTAGGCTTTCCTTCTGCCAAATCTTCGACTTGGCTGTGGTGGTGCTTGTCTCCGAACCCCGTGCCATTGGAAGCTGATTGTTAAGAGCTTTTGCCTGTTAGCTTGCTTTTGCTTTTGATTAATCGTTGATCATGGCAGGAGGGTTTGCACCGGCGGCTAGCACCACCACGTTTGAGGCAAGGATTACGCCTCTTGTTATCATCTCATGTATTCTAGCTTCCACCGGAGGCCTAATGTTTGGTTTTGATGTTGGTATTTCAGGTACATGTTTAATTCACTTGATCTCTCATTTTTATGGATTCTCTGTTGATCATATTGTAAATAATATCTAATTGGCATGAAGTTTGACATTTGTATTAAGAGCATAAAGATTACATAATCCAACGGTTAGATTTTCAAAATATGTAATAATATTAATGATATTGAATAAAGTTGTAACCTTAAATTACAACTAATTTTGTAGTTAAACTTTATACTTTAATCATTTAATTTTATAATTTATAAACATTTTTTTTTTTTTGTAAATTATTTATGTACCATGAAACATTTATTACTAATTTTGAATCTTTTATTCCCTTCCACTTGGGCCAGCAGAAAAAAAATTCATGCATGCATAATACATTACCATTTAGTGCATTATAACAAAACCTCTTACCGTTGTCTGAATTGTTTTTATGCATGCAGGGGGTGTTACTTCGATGCCATCTTTCTTGGAAAAGTTCTTCCCTGTGGTATACAGAAAGACCCAGCAAACCGGACTCGAAAGCAACTACTGCAAATACGATAATCAAGGCCTTCAATTGTTCACTTCATCTCTTTACATCGCTGCTTTAATAGCGACTTTCTTCGCGTCCGTCACGACCAGAAGGCTAGGCCGAAGGCTAACCATGTTGATTGCTGGGGTTTTCTTCTTACTCGAACTGTCCTAAACGCAGCAGCAGTAAACCTTGCCATGCTCATTATTGGAAGGCTCCTTCTTGGTTGTGGTGTTGGTTTTGCTAATCAGGTATTTTAAATTTTCACCCCCATAAACCAAAATGTCATAATCATAGAAATCTTTTTTTCCTTCTTCTTCTTTCTTGTTTGATCATTTGAAATATCAATTACATAACAGGCTGTGCCAGTCTTCCTTTCGGAGATTGCACCAACTAGAATTCGAGGAGCTCTTAACATATTGTTCCAGCTCAATGTCACCATTGGCATTCTTTTTGCAAATATCATCAACTATGGCACTGCCAAGTAAGTCCTCTATTTCTTCTATTCTTTTTGCAAACCTTAATTATCTATGGTACTGTTAATTGATTAGTTTTCTTATTGGAAAATACTAAATTATTATCAAAATTGTACTACTAAATATTTTGAATGCTAATATAAAAAAAATGTGATAGGTACCATTTTAATAATATAATAAATGAATGTCCATTATTTTTTTTAATATACAAAAAAATTGACAATACATTGGTTTATAAGGTTTTTATGGTAAAATTTGTATTTTCCCCAGACCTATGACATCACTCTTTGTTACAAATTAACATTCCAATGGATATGGTTTGTGCTAAATTAACTACATAATAAATAAAGTTTATAAATAAACTTTTATTTGAGTAATGCTAAAATTACAATGAATTTAATAATATATACTTTATAAACTGATGTGATACCTTATTAAATATAATAGAAAAAATTCATAATTTTGTTATCAAAAAAAAAAAAAAATCATAATTTTATTTATTATATATGATTGATGTGACATGAATCATATTCATTACTATAAATTTTTCTTTTCTGCTTTGTGTTTGTATTTTAAAAGAAAGCACATATTTTGTAAGCCCTACATCGTAAAATATGTATGAACTATAGTATCACCATTCTTGTTAACTTCTTTAAAAGATAATCTTTATCTTTTGAGAGAGAATCAATGTTTTTGTGCAATAACAGGATCACAGGGGGATGGGGTTGGAGGCTATCTTTTGGTCTGGGTGGCATTCCAGCATCTATGCTGACCATAGGGTCTCTCATTGTGACTGACACTCCAAATAGTCTGATTGAGCGTGGTCACTTGGATGAAGGAAAATCTGTGCTTAGGAGGATCCGTGGCATCGAAAATGTCGAACCAGAGTACATGGAGCTTGTTGAGGCAAGTCGTGTGGCCAAAGCAGTGAAGGCACCAGTCAAAGATATTTTGTTGAGGAAGTATCGTCCTCCACTTGTCATAGCAATTTTGTTGCAGGTCAGTCAGTGTTCTTCTCACAATTTAATCTGAATATATATATATATATATATATATCTCCCTTACTGTTTAGTTCTAAGTGATTTTCCAAAAAACATACATTAAGCACATAAAAGTATATTCACAGATATGATTGTAAGACAAACTGGCATAACATAATATGATTTGAGGAGTTGAAGTATAGTTAAATTGAAAGAAAAAAAAAAAAACTCTGTACCCTATATTTTATCCAAATTGATCAAACTACTTAAAACTATCAGAACTCTTTCATAAGTCATGCATGAGACTAGTATATATTATACAAATTTCTCAATTCAATCTCTTGGTATATAAACATTTATATGACATTCCAATATTGTAAATTAATGTTTTCTTTTCTTTGTGTGTTTGCAACAGATCTTCCAGCAATTCACTGGCATCAACGCAATCATGTTTTATGCTCCAGTGCTATTCAGATCTCTTGGATTTGGTGGTGATGCATCCCTATACTCAGCTGTGATAACAGGAGCTGTTAATGTCCTCTCTACCTTGGTATCCATCTACTCGGTGGACAAAATTGGTCGTCGACTGCTCTTACTTGAAGCTTGTGTCCAAATGTTCCTTTCTCAAGTGGTGATAGCAATCGTCTTAGGATTCAAGCTGAAGGATAACACTAGCGACCTCTCAAAAGGGTTTGCAATCCTAGTGGTAGTTATGGTTTGCACTTTTGTTTCATCTTTTGCATGGTCTTGGGGACCTCTAGGATGGTTGATTCCTAGTGAGACATTCCCACTAGAGACTCGTTCTATTGGGCAGAGTGTGACTGTGTCTGTCAACATGCTCTTCACTTTTGTTATAGCACAGGCTTTCCTCTCAATGCTGTGCCATCTCAAGTATGGCATCTTCCTCTTCTTCTCCGCTTGGGTGTTTATCATGGGACTCTTCGCGTTTTTCATGCTTCCTGAGACCAAAAATGTCCTGATTGAAGAAATGACAGATAAAGTTTGGAGGCAGCATTGGTATTGGAAGAGATTTTTTGATTGATAAACTAGAGCAAAGGTGAAAAAGGCAAAACAAACCCTTTTTTATTTACTTTTTCTTTTTTATGCATTGATAGTTGAGAGTGAGTGATTTGAATTATAAATGTTTCGGTTTTTCAAGAGGTGCCAATTGAATCACATGACTCTTGGTAAGGAAAATTACACTTTTGAAAGTGATAATTTTGCTCAATTCTAATTTCCTAATTAGAGCTTTTATTACCAATGATCCATGAGTCGGTTGGCACCTCTTAGGTCTCCCGGACAGGAAGGTTCAATATATGATCCTCTCTCCTATCTTAATGCAGGAAAAAAAAAAAAAAAAAAAAAGAAAAGAAAAGAAAAGAAAAGAAAAGAAAAGAAAAGGACTACTTTTACTTAATTACTTATTTGTTCAAAATAATGTGAATAAATGTGTAACTTCAATTGCAAATACGATAATACTCCTTCATATCCTACATGATGTATTTATTTCTTTTTGGGTTCGGTAGAATTTGGAGATTTACCGTGGCTTGTAATTTATAATTATCTGTACCAATTCACATAATATATGAGAACTTATAAGTTTTTAGGTAAAAACCTTTCAACAATTTACCCCTTTTTTGTTTTAAATTAGTTTATAACTACTTTCTTTGTACTTTAGGAAGTCCTTGTGGGGATCAAAAGGAAAGTTCAAAGTTAATCAAAAAGAAAAGAAAAAAAAAGAGAGGAAGGTTTGGAACTTGGAAGCTTGCAATTACTACTTTTTATTTTTATTTTTTTTATTGGACTTGCAATTCCTACTTCACTTTAGAGTTTAGAGTAGAGTGCGTCTGGTCCATACCCTTGTACCTAATTTCTCTAGAAGATTTTAATTGAACAAATTGCCATAGTGGTCCCCATCACTTCTTCCATTTTCCTTCACAAATGATTAACCTAGTACTTGAAAAGATAAGAATAATTAAGCATTATATGATGAAGATAGCTTAAATTTCAAGTAGCTGCACTTTAATTACTATTTCTATTTCATAATGTCATTTGGTCAATGTAAAATGATGATAAGTCCCCATGTTTTGTGCGCATAGAAAACTTTAGAAAAGATGCTCCTCTGAGTTTAACCACTTGATTTATCTATTGGCCACTACTGGTACAATTTGCGACTTTTATTTTTTACTGGTGAAATATAAATGAATTGGTTTATTTGAATAAATGGCGTCCTTAGTTTTTAATTGGCCAAGACCTCTCGCTTTCTATAGGAATTTTATGATTACTCATCAAATAAGAAAATCAATATAAAAAATACCTAATTCATGCTTATTTAAAATGGATTCATGACAAATAAAGATATAATTATGTTATGTGCTGCTATTCTAAGATGGTATGATAATTTTGGTTGTCCCACCTAAATAATTACTAAAATGCTATTATTTTTTTTTTCTATAGTTATAACTACAAGTATAACTATTAAAAATTTTGTTTATTTTGTTTATTTTTTTAAAAAAATAATAATACTTATTAGAATACAGGAACACGAAAGTATTAGTACTTATTTTATTTTAATTGATTGTTTGATAGATTGGGATTTTATATTATTGTTTTGTTAAGCATATTGGTATGCATTTTGTAGTTTGTACTTAGTGTTCAATATTTGGTTTTGTTTCAGAATTTTGAGTATTATTTCTTGGTCACAACTATTGGTTATGCGTTTTTATGTCGGTAAATTAAGATTTTGTATTATTATCTTGTTAAACAATTTGGTATAAATGAAAGGTTGTATTTATATTAGTATTAAAAATTTACTTTATAATATTAAGCATGCTAAGTAACAAATTACATCCTGGCATTTTTTTCAATCAAATTCTCTATTTCATTCATTTAACTTTAATTTGTTGTATGTCATTTTGTCCACTTTTGTTAAGTAGATTGTTGTTAAGTGCCAAAAAATGAAATATTTTTGATATTTTTTTAGTTTCATAACTTAAAAAAAATGATAAATTTTTTGAGTGGAAAATATTGAAAAATAGAAATTTCAAATTGAGGGAAGAACACAAAGAAAAGAAGGGGAAAAAAATGAGGGTAAAACTCTTCCCAAAATTATAAGAATCTTTCTCATTTTTTTTTTTTTTTTTTTTTTTTTTTTTTTTGTTTCAAGATTGAAAAACACCAAAAATCGATTAGTGTTTTGATTTGATGATAAAAAATATAATCATCAAAAGTAGATGTCGTTGGTTAAAACTCTATATAAATTATAAAAAAATAATCTTAATATCTTACTACATACACAAAAATTTCTATGTGAATACAAGGTTTCTATACCCATATTCAACCAAAAACCCCACTACACATATTCTACCAAATTAAAATTTCTAATGCCCGAAATTCCATACAAAAGTCCAACAAAAACCAGCTCGTTAAGACCCATAGCAACAGAGAACCCTCGAAACAACACCAAACTTTAAGCTTTTTCAATTTCCTCAATAAATTTAATTGTAAAAATAAAAGCTTTTTAACATCTAAACTAAAGGCCTTTATATATCAGCATCACTAGAGGGACGACAGAGGAGGGAGACTGTTGCTAAAGGTGGAGCCTATGAAGTATGAAGGCACCACCAAGGGAGTAATTGGAGAACCTGAGAAGTCAAATGGTGGAGCCATTAGAAGGGGGGATTGGGATTGTAGGACTCTATGTGAGCTATCTTGATTTCAAAAACAAAGTTGTAAAGTGACTGTATTGTCGCGATAGGTCATGACCAGATCTAGGTCAAGATAGCTTAGGTCACGAAGACAAATGGGCGAAGAGAGAGAGAAAGGCAAGGAAAAATATTTATTTTTAAAATTTTAACATAATTTTAAACAATTGTTTGAATAAAAAATATTTTTCCTAATTTATTTTTACGTTTGAAATCAGAAAAATAGCAAGACAACGTCATTTCAAATAGACTTAATGGTGTGTATTGGACAGAGATGAATGGAAGAACTACATTGAATTTGGATATGAATGGAAGTTGTTGAGGTACAAATTTTTGGGTCTTAAATTCTTTAGCCCACTCACAAAAATACCCACATGAGCCCACACATTATTTTAAGTCTACATAAATATTTCCCACATATTACTCGAATATTCTTCATGACATTGGGCTCCCACAAATATTTCCTATATAAAGCCTCATAAATTAATTTGGGTCCTCTCACAAATATTACCCATTACATCCCACAAAAAAATACTCACCATGTTACTACCAAAATTGGGCCACAAAATTATACCATCTCCATAAAAAGCCCAAGCTCATTTACCTTGTGGGCAAAGCTCAAAAGCCCAACAAAATCTTTGCAAAGCCTGTTTCTACATGACACCTTTAAAGCCCGCTATGATACGGCATCTCTAAAGCCCGTTATCGCACGGCACCTTTAAAGCCTGGTACGATCCAGCACCTCTAAAGCCCACTACGATGCGGTATCTCTAAAACCCGTTACTACACAAAGACACCTAAAGCCCGCTATGATGCAGCATTTCTAAAGCCCATTGCTACACGGCATCTTTAAAGCCCGTTGCTACACAGCACCATTTACAAAGCCCGCTACGATGCAAGATTTCTAAAACCCATTACGATACGAAAATATTTTTACAAAATCCTATAAAGCCCAAATACTAATTTGGCATCTATTTTTGTAAAGCCTAAATGCTAATTTGGCATCTATCTTCGTAAATCCCAAATGCTAATTTGGCATTGTAAAGTGGTGGGTTGTGCTAGTGGTGTTGGGTTGCTTCTCGCGGTACTAGGCCTAAGTTTTTTGGATAAGGGAGTCGAGACCGGTCTAGCAGTAACTCAAGTTGGTCCGGCTTGTGCGCAAACTAGGTCAGGTTTGCCAAGAACGTGCTTACGGCAGTCAGAACTATTTCGGACAAGTTGTGGCAAACAGACATAATAATAATAAAATAAATGAAATATCTAGTTACTCAGTGGGAAATGACCAAACAACCCTCACACACAATTACAAAGAAGAATAATAATCATTTTTACGAAAGGGAATGAGCAGAACAAAAGTGAACAAGTATCAATATATATGAGTTAATCAAAATGTTAGGAAATCAACTAAAGTCCGGTCCGTAGGAGCAGAGCCAGAGAGGAAAGAACGTCCCTTCTCAACGCAATTAATCTCTCGGGAAGAGTCCTACCGTGGAGATTAATCGCCTGAGGGAAACGGACCTAAGTGGTTTATGCACAGAGGTTCCTTGTGGTTTTCACAGAGAGCAGGACTTCATAAGGGAGAGAGGGAATCAATCTACTAGTGCATGTCCTGCTGCTTCTAATTCTCACTTTGTTTTCTTTCCTCGGTTGTTTTCTTTCTTTCTTTCCCATTCGTTTCTTTTTCTATTTCTTGGTTTCTCTTTTCAAATTTCTATTTCTTAATCAAGGTTCACGTTGTTACCCCTGTTTTTCCTCATTCACGGCAAGACCCTCTTTTTATAGTGCCTATCGTGACTGATTTCACTTTTTTAGCCCTTAACCTCTTTTGTTTGGTCTAGGTGTACTGGCCGACCATCACTGTTCTGTCTGTGTGCCACCCCCCATCACTAGACAAAGAAGAGTATTTTGTTTGTTTGTCTGCCGTGGCACCCTTTCCTGCTACGGTCCGGGTTCTTTCTCTCTCCCTATCCCTCATGGTATGCATCTAGTGGTTCCAACTCAACTTGCCTCTTTTGGATAATAAGTCATCCCAACAGGACACCTCCTCGAAAAAGCCCGAGCTAGAACCTCAAAAATAGATTTTTCCCCTCTCCCCACCACCAAACCATGCCCTCTGAATCTTTGACCCCCCGACCTCACCATACTCTATATTGGTGGGTGCAGTTTGGTGGTACTTGGGTCTTGCGCATGCCTTCCTTTCATATGTGTCTAAAATCACTGCGCCCATTAAATCCGCCATGGTTTGGAGGCTTGCTTGCAAAGTTTGCCGTTCGTTTTCTTTGACCTTTTATGTGGGCTGCTTTTTGATTTCCTGCTCCTCTTAGGAGTTGGGCTTTACTTGATGATGGACCTTATATTTCTTTGGCCCACTTCTTGATTTCCCTCATTTCCCCGCCATATTATTATGTTATTCCTGCTGTAATGACTCAATCTTGCAGGGCCTCTTTAGGCCAGCCGTTTACTCTTTCCCCAGGTGGCTTGGTATGGCCACCGGGTTTTTCTTACTTATGGGCTCTTGTGTCCCTTTTGTTTTTCTCTTAGGCATCCTTGGCCCACTTGCTTTTTTTGGGTTTCCTTGACCCTTTTACTAGTTCTGCATTCTCATGGGCTTTTACAAACTTCATTGGGCTTCTCCAGCCCAATTACCTTATTCTCATCATTGGGATCCATGGGCCTGCCATAAACCCCTTACTTTCTTAATTTGCATTATTTTTATTCTGCGGCGACCCTTTCTCACTTTTCTACATCATACACTGCCCATGGGATGTTATTTTTCTCTCTTTTGGTTTCTTTAAGTCCACTTACCTCTTCAAGACCCATTTGTTTATTTCATGGGTCTATGATTCATTATTTCTGCCACTTGGGCCTAATGGTTTTACTATCTGCTTGCCAATTCTTTGCTACCCTTGTTATTGGGCTTTTCTTCTTCCTACCTGGATTCTCACAAATGGCCCTCAACAGGCATCTATTTTCGTAAAGCCCAAACATTAATATTTGGCACTTATTTTACAAAGCCCAAATCTATTTTGGCAACTATTTTACAAAACCCAAAATAATATTTTGGCAAAAACAATTACTTTATGCTCAAAGCCCAAATACTAATTTGGCACTTATTTTGCAAAGCCCGAATATTCTTTTGGCACATATTTACTAAATTCAAATATTATTTTGACACTTGTTAAATCCCTCACTCATGGGAAATATAATTGTTCATCCCTCAAGAAATACCTCTCTTACAAGATTTATAAAAACCCATGAATATTACCCATGACAAAACTATTCATTTTGTAGGGGTAACCAAGCCCAAGAAAGCTTAACTACAAAGCCCAAATGAGTTAGGTCAGCCCACACACAAATCCCAAGAGCTAGAGGTCACGTGAATTGACCAGCCAAATTTCAAGAATAACTGAACAGTTAGAGCCCCTTCCCATCAAGTCCTAACTTGTCCAATCGGGCCAAAAGATGACATGTGTCCATCAAGGGTTGAACCCTTCCTTCACAAGCTAAAATTCCATCATCTCTCATATGACATAAAGCTAAAACTGATGTGACAAAAAGCTAGGAAGTTTTAGCCACTTGTCCCTTTTTTCTTCTCCAACCCAGCTAGTCAAAAATCAAGAGCAGCCATGAACAGACCACTAAAGCTCCTGAAACAAAATGAAATCAGCTCATTTTCATACTAAAAATGTGTATTCTCCGATCCATGGACCGAGCACATGAACCCCAAATGGGAAAACTTAGGGAAATGTGGTTTGGAGGGCACCAAGGGGATCCCAACAGAGTTCCCAAAGAAGGGCTCCAAGGTTGACACCGGCTTGGGGTGGTCCAATCTGCCCTAGGGAGCTTTGATTCTAGTTGCAATACAACCAAGATCATTAGCCTAAAGCATGCTCTAATCCCATCGCCCAAGGCCAATCAGCATTCAATATTAAGTTAGAATCCTACCTGTTATTACCCAAAACAGCAAAAACCTTCTAAAGTTGAGCTTATTACTCTTAGCTAAAATCCTAAGAACGATTCTCTAAGGATTTTCTGAAGATTGAGGAAGATTTAGCAAAGATTATTTGCTAATTACCCCCTAAAGATTTAGCAAAGATTATTTGAGTAAAATTAGAGGATTGAATTAAAACCAAACTAAGGTTAGAGGGGTAAATTTTAATTTAGCATATTAAGTATTATGTTTGGTAAATGTTTTATTTATGTTATTAAATATCAATTTTTGTATATTTTAAATTAGGTGTGGGGCAAAGCCCTATGAGGCAAAGTGAGGTAGGATTTCACAGGGTAAAAACATGGTGGTGCAATAATAGAGCAGGTAATGCCCCTATGGGGGTGGGGACACGAGTAAGGCACCCTTGATCCAGATCTTCCTTGCCCCAATGTCATCCCTAATTTTATGTACTTTAATCACATCTAAGATTGTATTTTTGTCGTTAAGAGTGAAGTAAATAGATAATAGTACGATAAACTGTTATATTAGTTTTTGAATAAATCATATATACTTGTAGTAGATAGGAATGTGTTTATTTTAAATTTGAATGTTGTGTTTACTTTGTAAATTCTTCTATTTATATGACGTAATATTAAATAATAGCACAAAAATTAAAATAAATAAGTAAATAAACCTTATTATTAAGTGAAATTTCACTTTAAAAATTGGTTTCCCTAAAAAAAAAAAAAACCACTTTTGTTTTATAAAATGATTTTGATCAAGAGTTCAATAACTTGGCGGCATTTCCTAGTTAAGTTATCCTACTTAGAAGAATCTAGTTTTGAATCTGATGCAAACTGAGACCAGCTAGATAGATTGAATCAAAGATTTAACCTAATGATAGAATGAATAGTTTAGGAACGCTACTAAACCGAAGGTAGCAGATGTCACTCAACGCGACCAAGTCACACACTTGATTGTTAGGAAAAATCACTCAACTCTAAAGCAAGGACACTTGCAAATGATTTTTCTAAATAGAAACTTTTTTTTTTTTATGATTATAGGTGAATACATTGCATGTGAAATAAATGTCTACACTAAATGCTTGATAACTTCCAATACAAATGACAATTCCTTAGATTGACTTTACATCACCCTATGATCAGATTTATTAGGCTGGAACAATCACTAACAAAACTTATAATTAACTTTGACTAAATAATAAAGATAAATAAAAGATAGATGGACTAATAAATAAATGACACAAATTGCCTATATAACTGCCACATAAGTTGTCATTATGCTCCTGCATCAAAATCCCTTTCCCCCACTTATAATTGCCCGTCGAACCCACTGACTATGTTAGTTGGCTTTTGATATATTTTTCTTTCTTTTTTATAGTTTGTTTTGATTCCTGGGTTGCATGCCACTGTGTTTGGCTATCTATGTACGACCTCCAGGCATTGGGACGTGTACCTTTCTTTCTTTTTTAATAATATACTTCTATCTTTTCTGTCAAAAAAAGAAAAATTGTAAGGTAAAAAAAGTGATTTTGTTTATTTGCGAGGTGCCACGCATGTAAACATTCAAGAGTATGTTCATTTATGTGGTGCCACACATAACAAATTCAGTTCTGACCTTATAGCCATTGGTCAACTAGCTAGCATTCGTCAATTTCTTGTGAGGTTATTCAAGGGTCAAGGCACAAGGTGGTGAGTGCAATAATTTCTCAACCCTTTAGCTCATGAAATATGTTAGTTTTGCGAAATCTTGTGGCAAGAAACAAGCTATCATGCAGAGAGTTACAAAAATATTCGGCATGGTTTTCGTGTCAAATTGTTGATAGGTTATACTTTTGCTCCAATTTTTCTTTGTCAACCAACGAAAGTCGAAACCCCATCTTATTTGGGGCCTGAAAGTCGAAATCACAACTCCTCCGCACGTATCCTTTGCCTTGGCGGCTTACCTAGGCTTGACCCGTCTCAAAATATTGTGTGCTGTGCATGAAATACAATAAAGATCAAAGTTCGATGAAAGTTTCAACCTTTGGGCTGCGAAGTGTGAACCCTGCACATTCTTGTCCATACATAAATACTTTCCTTTTTCTTTCTTTAAAGTTCAGTTTCCTCGTGAATGACAAAAGGTTCTGTACCAATGTTTGATTGTTTTCTTCTCATCTTATCCAAAAGGGCAAAACTCTATAATCAAACTCGATGTGCAATATGCTATTGCTAGCTACCGTTGTTTTTGGACGTTGAAAAATATGGTCAATTTTGGTGCCTCCAAAGTCCAAATCACACAGTGGCTTCATGTATATGTGTGTGGACATACGTGGACGTACGTGTGTGATACTGATGTGAATTGATTAATGATATTTGTAAACTTCAGTACAGTTACAAAAATCTACGGTTGCTGAGTTGGTCAATAGAAAACAAAAGTCGACGGTGGTTGTGGTAGAATTTGCAGCCATTTGGAATTTAAAAATTGTTGTAAATTCAACTATTTTCTATATTAAAAAATTATTTGATAGTGATGAGTTAGGAAACAAAAAGCAAGTGGAATACATCCAAGATAATAAAATAAAATAAAATAAAACAAGAGGACATGAAAATTCAAGTTCAAAATATTAAAAAATAATTGTCAGTGAAAATCAAATACATTGTAAAAGGAAGTCTTACGGTATTATCATCAAGTTATTTACTTTAAAAAATTATTATCATATAATTTACTTATGAGTTATGACCTTTATTTCTTCTTTTAATCAATATTATTACTGCCCATATTTGTCTGTTTGTCTCAAAACCTTTTACTCTTTTCTTTTTGTATTATTATTATTTAATTCATTTAACAAAACTAACTTTTAATTTTTTTCACACATTTAACATAAAAGCTATCAAAAAGAAAAACGCTCATATTTTATTGGCATTTTTTTCTTTCCTTATTTTGTTCAATAGGTTGAATTCAATAGATTATGAATGGATAATGGAATTCAATTTCTCTACAATCACGAATATATGATGAAAGTGCATATTGTAAATGGTCGGCGTTAAGAGCTTCAAGTCATATTCTGTTTGAGATAGAGACTCCAGTTGTCCAGAAAAGAACAAGATGATGATCACATGTTTTAGGTGAAAGGTCACGTGTAAAACAAAGGACATGTTCTTTAATTTATAATAATACGCCAAACTATCAGATTTTGAATGCTCAACTTGGCCTACTAGTTTATGGAACAAAAAATAGCTGCCAGCCTGCCACCTTAAATCATTTCCTATTAAAAAAAAAAAAAAAATCTGAAATCATTTTCATATATTTTTTTAAAAATCTTTAATCATTTTCAATAATATATAAAAATACCCATTTTTGAGACTTGAGAGGAAAAAAATATTTAAAAAAAAAAAGAAAAAGAAAAAGAAAAAGAAAAAGAAAAAGGTAAGAGCACCTCTAATATTATATAGTTAATTCTACACATGTTAAATTCTGGATAGTGTCATCGACAAATCAGCATGACCATCACTTAATAATTTAATATAGTAAGTGCATTTTCTTTTGATATCGAATTTATATGTCCTTATAAATTTTGCTTGACTAATCCTATAGTATTTTTTTCCAATTAAAATTGGGTTAGGTTTATAGGGAATATAATCATATATCCATGATTCTTTATAATAAGAGCACTCTCCATTATTTTTTAATAAAAAATATAAAGAAGAATCATACTCAATATTTTCTTTTAGGTACAATAGGGGTGGAAATTTGGAAACAATGCTAAAGGATCATATTTTTTTGATGATTGCTTAACTTCTCTGTCAATAGGGTCTTTTCTTGTTCATTTTTTTGTCAGCTCCCAGTAAACTTGGCAATCACTGACACGTTCTTCCAGTAAAGTTATAGTGATGGCTTCTTGGAAAGGAACCTGGAAAGTTATAGTGCTCAATTATTTGTGTTGTTTGAGTTGGAGCTTCCACAAATTATTAGACCTCTCATGAATTTTCCTGTACCAAAGTGGATATTGAATCATGTGATTTGACCATCATTGCATATTCCATTTTTTTGGAGGTGCCAAAATTCCTAGAGTGCATAATTACAACTAAGTCGAGACTGTAACTCAAAAAAGGTGGCTGTTACTTTTCTTTTGATTCTAGTGGTGGTGAACTGATTTGCAATGTATCACCCAACTTGGCTTGACGGAAAGGTTTTTTATTATTATTTAGATTAATTGATTGACCTAAGTAAAAGTAGTAGCTAGCAATAGTTCCTTGTATTAACTTGTATTTCACTACCTGACCCAGAATTTTTATTCTTATTTTTAACTTTCATTCTTATTTATTAGTATATGCTCTCTAGTGTAAATCAACTTTTTTTTTTGTCCATTTTTTATCAGTATATTCATTAGTTTTTTTTTCTTTATTCAAGAATTTATAAGATAGATGGGATTATGAATTAGAAGATAACTATATGCAATTATAGCATAAGGAAAAAGTTTGATAGATGGGATTATGGGTTAGAAGATAACTTTATACAATTATAGCATAAGGAAAAAGTTTTGGATGTAAACTAGTTTGGAGTGATTTTGTTCCAATACATGATGTGGCATTTAAAAACACTATTTATGTGTAGCTTTAGTCACATTAATTTTTTAATGAGTCATGTGACTTATTTTAATAATAAACATAGATAGTCTTATTATCATGTGTTTTGGTTTGATTTATCTGTTGAGTTTATTTGGTTATATACAACAGTTTCAACTTTCAAGTCTTACATATTTTGAAGAATAATTATACTTTTACTCAAGTTAAGCAAACAAGGATAAGGTTTAGCTATTGGTTTGGACTATCTATGAATATTATTTACACAAGTCACATGACTCATTAAAAAATCATATGACTAATACTACATATGAATAGTCTCTCTAATCTTTACATCATGGATTCGAGTAATATGGCTCCAAATTGTTTGAAACCAAAATTTTTACAACAAATAAACGCAAGAGCCTTTTAACTCAATTGAAACTTATTGGTATTTTCAATTGAATTATCCAAGATTCAAATCCCTCATTCCTGATTGTAGTGTTGAATTATTAAGAAATAAAAAGTTAAACAAATAAATGTGTTGAATTTTAAATAAAGTGATGAATAGATAGGTCTACTGAATGTTATAGTAATTAAATTTATTATAAAGTTTTCTGTCAATAATAAAATGATATTATGGTTCAATTTTTTTACTCTTAAAAAGTCCATTCCAATAAGGCAAAACACACACACACACACACAAAAGGCAATGGGATTTGATGATGATGATTACCAAATTAATTTTTATGAAAAAAAAAAAAATAGTAATTGAGGAAGAGAGAAATTGAATTTAAGATAATTGGTTGTAAATATTAGAAAGTAACAACTTAGCTACAACTTTGAAGCTTCTCAAAAAGGCTTTTTTTTTTTTTTTTTTTTTTTAATGAAAATCTTATCTGGATGACCATGTTTGAAATATGTAAGATGTAAGTTATTGTGGGTTGGTGTACGTGTAACTGATGAATCCACCTACAAACCTTAAAAGCGTGTTGTTTTTTAGTGTTTATCCTTTTATCTACTCAGATAAAGGAAACAAAAAAGTCATATAATTTAATTACTACTTACAATGTTCTTAAACATTGCCACCAGTTGGCATTGGTTTGGGTTCCCTTTTTTCCTGAACAGACCATAATTGTCTTAGTTTCTCTAAATTCTGAGAAACTGCACTTTGTTTGGTATTAGTTTTTCTTGCCATAAATTAATAACAGTGGATAATTGGATATAGTTTTGTACACGTCATAAATCCTTTTGTGGTTGACTTTATTAATTTGTTTCACACCTCCTTTCCAATAAATAACAATTATCTTCAACCGACATCAATTTTCCACAATTACGTACGTACCATTAATTTAATCTAAAAAAGCCAGAGTTTAGCAATACAAATTTGTAGCAGATTCCTCCAAAGTACATTTAAAACCACACTAAAAAGAAGTGGATAATGATCTCAATTATATACTCACCAACTTGAAAATTCTTCACAATTACAGAAATTACTTCCTCCTTCGATAAGATGCAACCAGAAAAATAAAAAGTCGTACCTAATCTTACTCCCAAATTTTATATTATTTTAATTTTTTTTTTGGAGAGACTTACAAGATACCATACTCTCAATAAATACAAAGAAAAATAGCACTTCCCCCTTTTATCTATAAACTTATGAAGTGATGCACAATTATCCTCTAAACTATAAAATCAAGCAATGTTCCTCCTCCACTAATGAAAATTAGCAAATACCCCCTTAATTTAGTTAAACTGTTAACCCATAATGAAATCTTTTGATGTTTATAGTATTTCACAATAAAATTACTAATATGCATTTGATCAGGCAAATTGAAATAACCTAGTAGTTAAAGGAGGGAAAGTTTAAATGACTAAATAGGTAAAGGTAGAAAGTGTAATTTACCTTATTTTTAATATGTTTAAATACCATAAGGTCTTTCTTATAAAACCTCTTGTATTTACACACCCTGTTAGAATATTGCCACATCATATTTTCTTTAAATGAAATAATAAATGACTTCAAAAATAAACACAATCGTAATAGTTACCTCTTAACAAGTATCATAGTTATAAACTTTCATATTTAGAAAAAAAGAATATTATAATATTCAACAAAAATATAATATTATATTCAACAAAAGTAAGCAGAGCTTAAAAAGTAAAAAGCAAATGGTAAAGCATAAGTGCTATATATCTTAGATGCCACGCATTAAGTTTTCTAATCAAAATCCAACACATAGTTGCGTTAATTTAATTATTCTTAGAAATGATAATATTGTTTGTATTATATTGGTGAGTAAAACTAGGTGTTCAAATTTAATTAAAAAAAAAAAAACCTAATGTATTGCACCCTACTTACTTTTTCCTATAAAAAAAAAAAAAAAAAAAAGCTACCATACTTAGGTTTTGCCCTTCAACAAAAATATATTTATATGAAAGTTGATAATTATGACACTTATTTATTATGATTATTTATTTATGAAGTTATTTATT
The DNA here is from genome assembly GCA_028216015.1 of Quercus dentata. Taxonomy (NCBI): domain Eukaryota; kingdom Viridiplantae; phylum Streptophyta; class Magnoliopsida; order Fagales; family Fagaceae; genus Quercus; species Quercus dentata. The sequence continues at coordinate 3,477,026 of CP116449.1, forward strand.
ACATCACTTAAAGAAAATAGGATGGGATAAGAAATGTAGAATGTAAATATGGAAAGTTTTTATAAGAAATCCTTATCACTACTACATTCGATCTAAATTATTGGCCTTGTTTAGAAAATTCAACTTTTAAGGAAACATAATTTAATACATTATTTATAAAAAAAAAAAAGTACAAATTTCCAAAATTATCCTTATTAATTTAAACTTTAATGAAAGAATAATACTGACTTTTTAAATTAAGAATCCGTTTGGATACCGCTTATTTTGCTGAAAATTGAAAACTGAAAAAAAAATTTAGAAAGTTACTGTTCACGCGTTTGACACTGTTCATAAAATTACTGTTCATGGACAATAAACAGTGCTAGATGCGCGTCTAGGAAAAAAAAAACGTGGAAAACGCATACGTCATTTCATCTGTATCCAAACCGCACCTAAGTAAGAGTAATGTTACAGCCACAAAAACTATTTTATAATATTTTTACAAACTATTGATGTAGTCAGTTTCTTATTGATTTTCATCTATACTTACCATTAACATCACTTTTTTATTTACCAATAACTACTCACCCCATCAACAGTTTGTAAAATTAGAATACTTCATTTTAGGACATCCTAAACAAAAATAAAGGACCAATCATTTAAAAACTGAAGTAGTAATACTTAAACGTACCACCGCACTCCCTTGATGCGATGGTCACTCCACAAGTATAAGTGCTTGTGGAGTGTAGGGGGCAAGGGCCGGGGTTCAAGTCTCCGGGAGGGAGTTTCACACACATATACACTTAGATTAAATTAGAGTAGAATTCTATCTTGTATAAAAAAAAAGAAATACTTAAACGTATTAAAAAAAAATTCTCTCAAAAAAATTGGTGTATTATTCTTATAGTAAAAACATAATTGTGTGTTATCCAAAAAAAAAAAAAAAAAAACGAAAATTAGTTAAGGGGGGTTGACTAGTCAGCCCCAAGCCCCCCAACTAAGAATATAGTCACCCATTGGAAACTGCCACGTCGAAAGATCAAACGGTGGTGCCCACTAAATATTGAAGCATCATCCACTTTCTCTGTTCACTTTTTCCTCTATATAAAGAGCTACAAGTCCTCTGTCGTTAACACACAAATAGTCCATTTCGTATTTCACTCCATAGTCCTAAACTCCATTCTTCTTCTTCTTTTCTCTAAACCTTTGTTTGATTGGATTAGTCCAAAACAAACCATTTGATATATAACACAGACATACAAAACCATGGCCGGAGGATTCGGTCCAACAGGTGGTGGCGCCACGGAGTTTGAGGCCAAGATCACACCTATTGTCATCATTTCCTGCATAATGGCCGCCACCGGTGGCCTCATGTTTGGTTACGATGTTGGTGTTTCTGGTAATTATAATTACCTTTCCATTTATTGCTATACCCCCCTTTTTTTTTTTTTTTTTTTTTGGTATACAAAACTTTTCGAGTATTTAACTATATATTTTTTTGCGTTCTTGCAAAGTCCCATATATATAATATATAATATTAGATCTTGTTGAATACGTGTTTTGGGAGATTAGAACTTTTTTTTTTCCTTAAAATCTGGCTTTTTGAGAGACAAGAAATTGCTTTGCTCGGTGTTTCCAAGAACCAAGCAAAGACACTTTCATGAAGATCTATCAGTTACATGAGTAACCTACATACATATATTTATTTTTGTATGAAGAAAATAACTGATGAAAAACTTGTATTTGTTAATTTGTTTGGCTCTTTCTTTTAGAGATTACTTTAAGAAAACAATTCATTCTTGTTTTGTATGAAAAATCATATATATGTTTTTAGTGAGAGTTTTTAGTTTTAAATTTTTTTAAAAAAAACCTCCACTTTCTGAGGACTGAGGTGTGATCTTACTCAATTAGATCACATTTAAGATCTGATAACTTTTTCTTTTTCCTTTAACATGAGAGTTTGGTGAGCTTATTAATTACCCAAAAAGAAGAAAAATAAAAATGTTTTATCCAATCTTTTGGGTTTTGAATCTGTGACTAAATACAGAAAGTGGGTGATGCAAAAGTAAAAGCTTTTTCTCTCCCGCCAAAGTGGGAAACAGAGCAATAGTTTTTTTCTCAACAAGGAAAGAGGGTATTTTGGGAATTTCACATAGTTATTCATCATGAAGGTCGTTGACCCATTTTTGTTTGCTTTTCAATCTGAGCATAATGACCAATTGAATTTTGTTGGTACCAAAAGCCTGTAACCTGTGTACCATGTGCTCAATTTTCACGTTCTTCCCAAAATTACATTTATACCCTTCTCAATTATCACTAATTTTTTTTTATTGTTAATTTGATGTAGGTGGTGTTACTTCTATGCCTGACTTCTTGAAAAAGTTTTTCCCAGTGGTTTATGAGAAGACTCTGCAAGGAGATGACAGTAATTACTGCAAATATGATAATCAAAATTTGCAATTGTTCACATCATCGTTGTACCTTGCTGGTTTAACGGCGACGTTTTTTGCGTCCTACACGACGCGAAAGCTGGGCCGTAGGATAACCATGTTGATTGCTGGGGTTTTCTTCTTAATTGGGACTGCTTTTAATGCTGCGGCCCAAGATCTAGCCATGCTCATTGTTGGTAGAATCTTGCTTGGTTGTGGAGTTGGTTTTGCTAATCAGGTTTGTTTGATAACCTATTTACTATGTTATATATAATAAAGCTTTATTATAAAGTATAGTATATAAGTAATTTTAGTCTTTGACATTTAAAGTGATTGTTTTTACCATAAACTTGCATGTCATCGTTGCATTAGATACAATGAAATACAATTACTTTTATGTTGTTCAGGTACTAAATTGATTTTTTTTTTTTTTTTTAAGTTTTTTTAGGGATTACAAACAATTATTTTAAGTTTATCGAGAACTAAATATAATCACTTTAAACTTTAAGGACTAAACCTTGGAATTTTTAAATAAAAAAAAAAATTATGCCAAGGCAATTTTAGAAGGAGGTATGCTCATGGGGCAAGGCAAAATATGGACTTAATTATCAACGTCATTTTCTCAAGTGTCAACCATTATATTCTTTAATACTTGGTGATATATAATAACTTTATGTGGGTTAGGCAGTTTTGGAAGTTAGGAGTCAAATACAGGCTTATTTAATACTGTTGTAGTCTTGTGTAATTCTTTCCTTTGAAAAAATATATACAAAAGTTAAAAATTAAAAAAGAAAGAAGAAAAATAAAGTTTTAATAGAGAAAAGGAGGACTAATGCTTAATTTGGTGGGGATAATTACCCACGAGCTGCCTCAACCATTGGATCAAATACATGCTTATGACCAATAAGCTAGGAGCTACGAAAGTCATGTTTTCTTTTTGTAAACACAAGTCATAATCATCCACAAGTTTTTCCAACTCTTTTTTGCTTTATATGTTACATATATATTCTAGCACATGAGGTCAAGATAAAGACTTTGTGGCGGTATCTTTTCCAGTCGGCTATTGCTTAAGAAACAATACATAATAAATATCATTTTCTTGGATTCATACTGAGAAAGCCGAGTCCAAACAAAGACTAAACCCCAGTTTGTTTGTATCTTCCTTTTATGCTATAGAAATCAATTTTCTTTTGTAAAGTCCTTGGTTTTTTATGTGAAATAACGTGACGTTTTGGACCCTTTTTGTCCTTCTAACTTTCTTGTCTTCGCTTGTGTTTGGCGTGTATTTTTGAATACTCTAAATCTTATCTTTTGTGATTATTAATTTGGACCTTAACTTCAACTGTCTACTTAGGCCGTAGCTGGGGCACGTAGAAATTGATCCTAATTTGATTCTGTAGGTGACAAATTATATGTATTTTATGAACTATGACAAATTATTGCTTTATTAGTAGTGCGATACCATTCTTAAAATTTGAAAATAAAATAAATAAAAATGCAAGTTGTCATGTATTCACAAACATGCTTGGACCGCCAATATAATTTAATTGTTTTTGGTAGAAATTTTAATTGCCAGGAGGTAGAAGGAATCTAATTTAAGTAATAAAATTAAAATTCAAGTTGACCCTTAAATTATAATTAAAGGTCCAGGGCATGTGTAAGCTAAGAAGGGCCAGGTGAATTTGTTGAATTTCTTCATAAATTATTGCTCTAATAAGTTGCAATATTTTCAATGTGTAACAGGCAGTTCCAGTGTTTCTTTCTGAGATTGCACCAACAAGGATACGTGGAGGATTGAACATTTTATTTCAACTCAATGTCACAATCGGCATTCTCTTTGCCAACCTTGTCAATTACGGCACTTCCAAACTAATTCTCATTCATTATTCTCTCAAAATTTTTTTTTCTCATTCATTAAAAAACAGAAAAATATTGCCCCAGATTTTGACATTATATTACGCCTAGAATGAAGCTATTATTGGTAGTAAAATAATAAGATTCCTTTACATATAAAAATTATGTTTAAACAACCAACTTTGGCCGTTTTTCAAATAATTTAGCCGTTACGAGTGTACACACTACACGTACCCCTTAGCTTAGATCACTTATCAATGGTCAATATTGAATAAAGGGCAATAATGCAATAAATCAATTCAAATTTGAAGGTTACTTTGACTTCTCTTCCTCGGTTAGCTCACCAAAACGATTCCTTGACCATTGAAATTGAGATTTCAGCTGCAATATCTTATGGTCAATGAATGCACTGCCCACATATCAAAAGACGTGTGTTTATTTTGAACCTAAAGGACAAAAGCTTGTATTTTGGATGAATTTTAGAACTAGATTATCTTTAACACTGATGATTGGTCACTACTTTTCCCCTAATTTCTTTCCTAAAAAGATTGTTTAATCTAATTTTTTTTATGATGGTCAAGTTATTGAGCCATCAAACATTGTTGTTAGCACAAATATCGTATTAATTAGAAATATCTACTCCCCATATAGTCAAATATACCATTAATTGACTTGTCAGACAAAATTATAGTATAGGAATAGTTTCATTATTCTTGGTATACCGAATAAGTATATAATTTGAGTATGTGGCTAAACATTTATGGTAGTAAATTAACTTTAAAATGATTACTAATGATAATTTTTTAAAAAAAAAAAACCCTTAAAAATGGTTTAATTTGCATTTAGAAATGCTCGTTTTTGTAATACCTTATATCCCATACTCTATTCTCATTGCAAATGGTTTCCTTAGAAGACCATTTGTAATTTTCCCAAATGGTCTCCTTTTAGAAGATGAAATTGAAATTTTGTATGTGCAATTTTTGACAGAACTGAACCTTAATAATTTATATCAACATTTTTTATATGATGTTTTGCTTTGTTTTTGCCAACACTCATTTAATGTTTTTCCATATATGCAACTACAGAATCAAAGGGGGTTGGGGTTGGAGACTGTCACTGGGTCTGGCTGGCATTCCTGCATTACTCCTAACCCTGGGGGCTCTCTTCGTGGTAGATACTCCTAATAGTCTCATAGAACGTGGTCACTTGGATGAAGGAAAAGCTGTGCTTAAAAGAATCCGAGGCACTGACAACGTCGAACCTGAATACTTGGAGCTTGTTGAGGCAAGCCGTGTGGCTAAAGCAGTCAAGCACCCCTTCAGGAATCTCCTCCAGCGTAAAAATCGTCCCCAGCTTATCATTGCAGTAGCTTTGCAGGTCAGCTCCCATTTCTCACTTTAAATTATGTATTGTACATGTATATTTAATTTCAAGTAGAACTTCGGTACAGTTACTTAAATGTCGTACTAAAAATTTCTCAATTAAAGTCAGTCGCATGATTGCATTGACCAATTATTCTCCCGAGTATTCAATCATGTGGTTCATAAGTTCATTGGTTATTGTAATCATGTGATTGATTTTAATCGCAGAACCTAAGTTACATTGCAACATGAATTATATTTACGTGTCCTACTAATTAATGTTCTCTTATTTGAATGTTTAATTGCAACAGATCTTCCAGCAATTCACTGGCATCAACGCAATCATGTTTTATGCTCCAGTGCTATTCAACACTCTTGGATTTGGTGGTGATGCATCCCTATACTCAGCTGTGATAACAGGAGCTGTTAATGTCCTCTCCACCATTGTGTCTATCTACTCAGTGGACAAAGTGGGGCGTCGAATGCTCTTATTGGAAGCTGGCGTCCAAATGTTCCTTTCTCAAGTGGTGATAGCAATCATTCTAGGAATTAAGGTTAAGGACCATTCTGATAGCCTTGGCAAAGGTTTTGCAGTCCTTGTTGTTGTTCTGGTGTGCACATTTGTATCATCTTTTGCATGGTCTTGGGGACCTCTAGGGTGGCTCATCCCTAGTGAGACATTCCCACTAGAGACTCGTTCAGCAGGACAGAGTGTGACTGTGTGTGTCAACTTGGTCTTCACTTTTGTTATAGCACAAGCTTTCCTCTCAATGCTCTGCCATTTCAAGTTTGGCATCTTTTTGTTCTTCTCTGGCTGGGTTTTCATCATGTCAGTCTTTGTTCTATTTCTGCTCCCGGAGACAAAGAATATCCCAATTGAAGAGATGACTGAGAGAGTGTGGAAAAGGCACTGGTTATGGAAGAGATTTATGGATGATGACGATTATGACAATGTTGCAGCAGTTACCAATGGTGAAAAGAAAAATGGGGTCCATAATGGATTTGATCCTTCTTCACAGCTATAAGTATATTTGGAAATTCCATTACTAGAACGTAGACAATGGCAATATATTATTTTCTACTATTACTTTTTGCTATGGTTTTAGACGCTTTAGGAATGTATTCCTTTCTCTATGGTTTTTATAATCCTTGTATCAAATATGTTTTTAAGATTCTTTTTCTACAAAAAAGATAAAAATGATTATTGGTTTTTTCACAGTTTCTTCTTCAACTTGTGATTCCTAACTCCTAAGCTTTTTGGAAGCAATAAGATGTGCAATTACTAAATCACATATGTGAATTCAAATCTAACATTTAGTTCAAAATTTAAAGACCATTTATATGTCTAACAAGTAAAAGAACTACCACCAGCACTAGCAGTATCAATATTGCAATATAAAATGAAGAGCTGATATTCAATATGGTAACGAGATTTGATACGCAAGTCCATGTAACTTCAATAGATGAGTGTATTGAGCAAGTTTATACTTCTCCCTTGTATAAAGCAATTCAGCTCAACCAAAATGATATTTTAGTGGTAGGCAATGTCATCATGGCATTGCCAATAATTTTCTATTGAAGAAGGATGCACCCCCCACCAAACCAATACCCCCAAACATTCTTTGCTTTCAAGTCCTTCAACCATGGCCCAAAAAAAATACATAATGACAATGCAAACAGCACGAGTGCTTAAAGACAACTACAATAATATTATAGTACCAAATATGGATACTTCATTCTCATTAATATGAACACTCATAATCAATGAATTTAGTCCTTTTCACTTAGATCTCAATCTTTTTGTAGTGGTAGTAGCTAGAAGCCGTAAAAGTTTATATTAATTGATTCTTCAAGTAAAAGATAGAAAAAGAATCGCTAAAAAATTAACCCTAAACAAAAATACTACTCAGAGATACAAATTTCATTTATTTCTCTTTGTTTTGCCCAATCTTAATGGGAGAAAGAGGAAGGGAATTGAACTAGTTCTTTGAGCTTCATTTTAAATTGAAAATGTAACATCATATCTCTTGATTACTAAACTCTGTTACAATGGGGAGTTTTGATACCATGTTAGAATTGAGAAGGAATTCTCAATACATTAATGTATATAAAACTGTATAAGTGACTATTTTTATATAGGTAGTTATATGAGTGTTAAGGCAAGTAATATGAATACCGTACAAGTATATTACAATAGGCTTGTAGCCCATTGGACTTATGTAATATCATTGACCATTTGCTTGAGAAGGACAAAGGGAATGGAATGGATCTTTAAATGACAATCCATCTAGTCCTTGATTTGGTAGTTTGGTGAGAAGAAATTGAATAGTTAGAGAGAATTTCCATTCTATTCTATTCCCTTTTAAACATTCATTCTCGTATTTTGGTGGTATACTCATTACTTCAATGAAATGAAGGTAACATACTAATTTATTTCAAACATAGTAGAAAAATACACCATATTTATTATTATTTCATTCCATTTCATCTTTTCATTAACTCCCAAGCACGCCAATGATCTTTAGGTTAACTATCACTTTCTTATTTTCAAATGGAGATGTTTAAGGTTTGAATCTCTCTCCACTTCAAAAAAATAATAATAATAATAAAAATAAAAATAAAAAGCCTTTCAAACATAAGCGAATTACTGACCATAATTAAGAACATGAAATATATTAGTCAATCAACCAAAAACCCAGTAACAAAAAAGAAAAAAAGAAAAGAAAAGTGAGGAGTACCCAATGGAAAAGTGAAGAATGAAGTGCAAATTCTATAGACTGAATCATGACTGTTATGGAAAATTAGATAACAAAACCTTATGCTATTTTTGAAAGTTCACAAGCATTCAGATTTTGTAAATTGAATTGTGTAGTTTGTTAGGTGACAGTGATATCACTCTGTTTTGACGGAAAATTATTATTTCACCAAACAAAATAAAAACAAAAAGGATGAATGCTCCAAAAGAGTTGCTCAAAATTTTCAAATTAGGACCCAGCCATTGGGCCACTATCGTCTGTTTTTCACTAAAAGAGGTGTTCTGTATAATAAACAAAAAGTATAGGGGACCAAGTCACCAAACTCCAAAGTGACTTCCTTAAAAGTTCCAACCACCATCCTACAAAGCCAGGAGGTCCAAAAGATTTATAAACACATAGCATCTCCAACTCTCACAACCCAACCTCGACCTAAAGAACAAATAGTCAGTCCCTTTCTTCCAGAGCCTACAATACATACCAATGGCTTTGGTGGGGAGAGTCTTTGTTCTGTTCATGGTGATGGCCTTTGTCCATGTGTCCAATGCAGCTGTGTACAAGGTTGGGGACTCTGCAGGTTGGACCACCATTGGTAACGTAAACTACAAGCAGTGGGCTGCTATTAAGACCTTTGAAGTGGGTGACATTATCCGTAAGTTTTTTCTTTTTCTTCATAATTCATTGTTGAATTCTCTTTTCATGTTGGGTTCTTTGTAGTTTGTGGGAATTGGGTCTTGCTAGTTCCTCTGATAGTTGGATGTTCATTTTTGTCTTATCAAGACTTCAGCTTTCTTCCCCACAAACGAAAATTTATGGTATAAGATTAAAAAAATGTTTTCTTGGTGTGAAATTTCTCTCTATCTAGTAGCTTGTGCCCTGATTTTTCTCAAAATAAGTGTTAAACAAGTTTTTTTACAATTGCTGAAATAGTAAGTACAACATTGTTGTTAATTACTTTCCATTACTTCTTCTTTTTTTGTCCAAATCTCTTGAAAGAACATTGTCTCTTTCCATGGATGTATTTTGCTTTAGCTTAAAGTGACCTCAATCTATTAGTGAGTGCTCCAGCCACGGCCTAAAATATAGAGTGTAGGCACTACTAGGCATAGTCTAGCCAGCATGTCTAATGGTGGTTTCCTCGTTAAAAAAGGAGGAGAGTAATTGCATCACAATTGACACGTGTCCATCATCGTATGGCTAACACTAACAATCACAATAACACGACATCAATGATCAAGCTTCTGTTTGGGTTTCATGATGGGGTCTGCCATATACTGCATGGACATCTTGACCCCCACATGCATAGACAGTTTGTTTCCACCAACTCGTGCGTACTTTCATGATGATAGCTAGCTTCCACTTTTGAATACAATTATTACTTATCCAGTGACCCACCACCACCGCCACTGGCCCACCACCACCATCTTTCATTTTTCACTAATTAACTTGTTTGTCTCTGCAATCGTACTGAAAAAAGTGCTACAATTGGGACACTTATACAAAGAGAAAATGGATTTTTATCGTGGAAAATACTAACGGATGCTCTTAAGACATTAGTTAATAATTCATTTTAAAAAAAAATTTATAGGAAAAGAAAAAAGAAAATAATAATTAATATTTTGACAATTTTTTCATTTTTCATAAAAATGGTGTCAAAATTTTTTTTAAGATGGATTGTTAACTAAGGGAAATTATTAGGTACTCTCAAAATACCATAAATGTGTACTCCCTCCTCTCACATGTGGGACCCATCATTTATGTGAGAGGAGGGATTATGCATTTATGGTACTCCGAGAGTACCTAATAATTTTCCGTTAACTAATACCATAAAGACACTCATTAACTTGACTCTTTTATTAAAGACCTATTGTAAAATCTAAATTGACATTCTCAAAGAAATTCAAGCATCTACACAAGTAAGGATCTTTAAAGCAAGAGTTTTACATTTGTCAATTGGAAAATGTGCTAAAGTTATTATTAATTTTATTACAAAGTTTTTATAATAGCTGAGCTTTTGGTGTTTAAATGTAACAATTTTGTTTTTTTTGGGTTATATTTTCTATTGATTTTGTATCAGGTTTTGAGTACAATGCACAATTTCACAATGTGATGCGAGTAACACATGCAATGTACAAGACATGTAATACATCAGCACCTATGGCCACTTATACCACTGGAAATGACTCCATTACTATCACCACTCGTGGTCACCACTTCTTTTTCTGTGGTGTACCTGGCCACTGTCAATCTGGACAGAAGGTTGACATTAATGTGCTTCGCAATATTTCAAGTACTGCTTTAACTCCATCTGCATTGGTCACTCCTAAGTCTCCTTCAGCTCCTTCTGTACTTGCTCCTTCTCCTAGTAAGGCTGCTCCTCCATTGAATACTCTCAAGGGTGGTTTTGGTATGCTTGGGTTTGCTATGGCATTTCTTGCACTTTTTGCTTCTGGCTCTGCTTAATCAGGAGTGTCTTACTTTGGGTTTTGCGGCCATTTTGAGAATTTTGTTGTCTTATTTTTTTTTTGGAGGGAATTATATAGAATGTAAAAGTATTGTGACTTTTATTGAATAGATCATATACAAACATATATTGAAGATTCATAGAATGTTTCGTTAAGGGTGTGTTTGGATACTACTTATTTTGCTGAAACTGAAAAATTATTGCTAAAAGTACTATAGATAAAAGTAAAAATTAGTTGAAATAGTACAATAGAACCTATAAATAGTGTCAAAAAGTGCGATAGAGGACCCATGAATAGTAGTAAAAATAAACTGAATAATGAAATAACTTTAATTTTTCATTTTTACCCAAACGCACGTTAATTGTACCAAAATTGTGATTGAACCATTGACAATTGATGAACTGGTAAATGCATAGATGATTTGTATGGGAAGGCTTATTTCTATTTTGATGTATATGCCTAGTAGACAAGTGTAGTATTTGAAATTGAGTTTGAAACTTTGACGGGTAAATTATTGATTTTTAAAATAAAATAAAAAAATTGAACGAGGAGGACTGAACATTCCACACAATAGATCCACTATTATAAGTGTGGTTCCAATTGTGACTAGCATCACATTTTGTTTGCAATTATTTCAGCATCTATGAGATTTGATCTTCTAGAATTTTTATGTTAACTCTATCATGTAGTTTTTAAAATTCTAACTATTCATGCATTTGGATTTTGTTATGTGATTAACATTTAAATATATTCTAACTACATTATTTCGATATCCATTTAAACTACTATTGATAGACTACAAAAAAATTGTCGTCTTCAACAAAAATTTCTAACAAATAATAAGAGCTGCCCAAAAAATAGTTTTGACGGTTGACAACAAATCTCTTCGGTCAAAAATGGTTCATCAAAGATTGTAACATTTATTTCTCAAAAAAAGAAAAAGAAAAATGATTGTAACATTTCTAATAGAAAAAGAAAAAGTTATGTCGGAATTACATGTACTTTTTGTCGGAATTACATGTACTTTTTTTTGTCGGAAATATGAATTTAAACCACTCATTTAATTATGAAATTAGGATGTAAGAACTCCATTCTCCGTACTAGAGCTGTATAGAAAACTATGGTGACTACGCTTAAATCAACTATATGGTCACCGCACTGCTAACTACGGTGAATATGCAAAAACTGAATTGCAACTACAAGTGAGGTGTGGTTTGCGGTTTTGATTTCAAAAAACACAAAAACCACACCACACCTATTAATATATATTTTATATTGTGTGTCCATATATAATATATATGTAGGGACACGTTTTGCAATCCAAGCCCAAAGTGTGTGGTATATTGGCCAAGTGAGCTCAGTCAATAAATTTGTAGAGAGTAGGTTAAAGAACTAGGCCCTAATGAATTGGATAACGGCTAATATGGAATTAGATGACAATCAAGCACAAATAAGACGTCTTGATATGAATGAACTTCTTGTCCAAGGAGGTAATTTTTCATATAAATCAACTAAACAGAGTACAAGTACAATTTTGATTACTACAAGATCCTTTCTTTATTTTTCTGATCCCCTTCCTCCGAGGTCTCAACTCTCATTTATACTACATCTCTTCCTTCATCTTTACCCTACACGTGGATAGTTGATGGTTTATCTTGATACTTGTCCCATCACCTCCTCTAGAAGTCTTTAGGAGTGGTTGTAAGGCTGAAAAAGTACTATTCGAGAGATCACTTTCTCATTAATGCGATCAGAGAGTTAGTTACAAAATATTCAATGCGATGGTAGCAACTTTTCCTTAGATATTTTTGGGTTCCCATCTTTCTTGTATGTTTATAATGCACGTCCCTATCACTAGAGCTTCCTGGAAGGTCACTTTGATCGTTAGGATCTATATCTAATCTGTGTTTAGCTTATCCGAGAAAATATTCCTCCTCGGACCACCTTTCCATTTATATCTTGCTCATTAAGTCCTAAGAGTGCGTTTGGGAAGCGCGTTTTGCGCTTCCCAAACGCACGCTTACGTTTCACAATTTTTTTTTTTTTTTTTTTTTTTTTTTTGGTCAAGCAAGAACTTTTTGACTTTTACGGTGTGAACAGTGCTTTTATAAACTGTTCATGGGTCCCACAAAATACACTTTTCAGCAACTTTTTCATTAAAAATGGGTCCCACGATACTATTCACACATTTAAAAATTATTTTGCTACTGATGTTTTTCGTTTTTCAATTTCAGATTTCAGTTTTCAGCTGTATCCAACGGACCCTAAGTCTGAACCATTCATTACCATTCGTTCGTCCTCGGACTACTCACGCTCTCGACCAAGGCTCAAGGTCCAATATATGATTTGGATTCTTAACCTTACAATATATAACATATAGATTATATTAATGTTCACTCTGCTATCTAAATATGGCATTAAATGAGATAATGAGTAATTTTATCATTACATTCCGCCAGGTGTAGTTTGATACAATTCTCTCAAATTGATAGGTTGGGAGTTGGAGAGACATTATAAAAGAGAAGTTTAGAGTGGAAAAATGTAATTTTCCATTATTTTTGCATTAAAATCCCACTTCTTTTTCCACTGTCAACACTCTATATATCTTATTTATGCAAACAGCAAACTCTAGTTTTAAATAAATGTTCATTTAATTTGTATTTATTTGGATTTGGGATATTGAAATTAGGGTTTCTTCTAAGTGAGTTTTTTTGTGCTGGACTTGTTTGGGTGATCGGTTTTCTTGTGTAAGATCACTGGTGAGAAAAAACCTAATTCTAACATTTGTATACTAAGAGCTATTATGCAGAGGGTTATAATAAAATTTTTTTTTTTTTTTTAACATATAAAGATATTGGGGATTTTGAAAAGCTTAGATTGTTCGTGGAAGTGGCATTTCGTAAGAAGATGAAAAAAGAAAAACAAAAGAAGGTTCTAGTTTTTGTTGTTATTTTGGTTTGATTTGAATGAGAAGCTCAACTTAAGTCAAGTTTATGCGTTTTGTTCGGTAGGTCAAAAAATAAATAAAAACCCGGTAGGGCACCATTTACTTTGCTCCACTAATCTATCATATGATTATTTTTCTCAGTTGTATATGATACAAAATTTAGATGGGTGTGGTCAACGACACCCCCCCACCTCCCCCGGCGCCCTTTTTCTACCGCGACAAGCCGACAACATTCAATCAAAGGGGGAGTAATTAATTGTCAATTCTAAACCTATAAGCTTGGTACATTTATGATTACAAAATAGAAGAAAGAATTAGATTCAGGAAAGAATTGTAGTAAGCAGAAAGAATGAATCTTCAAGGAAGATAGGACAGCAACATCAGCTGGATGTATGACCTTGGACCAGAAGACCATTGAGAAGTGGGAGTTCTGCATCCCCATTCCCCATAGATACTCTTCTATCATGATGCCGTGCTCTGCAATCAGATGTTTATGGACAGGATTAACAAGTTGAAAATAAAAAATGAATGAAAACATATTGCTTCACACATTTGATAATATAGGCACTAAGTTCTGCAGGTAATACAATGACAGAATAAGTTGTCTATAAGGAAAACAGATGGCTCAGTCAAAGACCAGATTGCTAGTACATGGCCAAAGGATGACTTAAAAATTTAACTTGATTATTGAACCCGTAGGCATGAAAGAAATATAATTTTGACATGTTCAAGATCTGGAAAGAATTCCAAAAGTAAAGCTCTAATAAAAATGGAAGCTTTCACTCCCATTAAAATGTACCATATATTCTACAAAATGAAATGAGTAACATGCAATATTTTATTGAAATAGAGGTCATGCAGTACACCAAACAGCCAAAGTTGGTTTTCAATTTCCAATTCATGTGTGCAACTAGCCGTCTCTTCATTTGAGATGGACTTCTAATCACCCTTCTCTAATAAAGTAATTGATCAATAACCAAGACAGAAGAAAATAAATAAATTACCATTAGTCCAATAAATTCAATATATAATTATCAAATAAATAAATAAATTCAACATATAGGGGTGACTGTTATACACTCATCAAAACAGACAAAAACTAGCATGTAATTACTGTTAAGTTTAAAGGAACATCAAAATCAACATAGGAAGAATTTTTGCAGAGTAAAAATCACATGCTGATAGACATCTCTGAATCCTATGTGCTAAGCACCATTAAAGAAAGAGTTACCGTTTGAAAATTGATTCTCAAGTCATAAGTCCACAAAAAGTACTAGACTGGCTCTACAGATTAAGTTCAGATTCTCCATTGCAGAGTATCAAAGTTGGTATATCTAAGCAAAGCATTATAGAGACCTTACACTGGTCGATTGGAGCTCCACTGTAGCTGATTCCTCATTATCCTGTGATGAAAACCATCAAATGTCGATTACTATATAGTCTATACAATCTGAATATATAGAAAGGTTAAGGACAGTAGCAATACCTCAATCAACAAATCCCTCCGGGTTATCAGACCAATCACACGAGATGGACGAGGGACAACAAATATATGTCTCAAACCTAGTTGGCGGAAAAGATTATATACCTGTACAAGCAAGAAGATGCAATGTTTATTTGACAAGATTAGAGACAGACAGACAGACAGACAGGACACATGCATACAAAAATAATCCTACATGTAAAGACATATTATCACCTTTGTCAGAGACATATCTTCGGGGACAATGTATGGAGATGGATTCAAAAATGGGGCAAGATCTATGTACATTTCCAAGTCATCAGGACTAAGATGTATATCATCCAAAGTTAATCCTTTACTGGAAACAGGTTTGACAAATTCACTCGGAGTGTGCCTGGAGTTTAGAGGAACAATCAAAATCTTATAGAGAAGTGAAGATAAGGCAAGACTTAACTGTAGTATGAAACCGCCAATTACCTTGTAGGCCTGGATCCAGCTCTTGTATCACTGGGCAAAGGACTGTGCTGGAAATCTACCTTAGTCTGAAGAAGTACCAACATATGACTGCATCATGAACCAAATACTAAAAATGTTATTTTTTTTACACTAACGATCCATTTGTTTTGACATTAACAAGTTCTAAAACGAGTCATTTTTTAAAAATAATTTTTGGAAAACTATCTCATTTTCCTATGTTTAATGGGAAATTATCATGTACTCCCAGTATCATAAATGCATACTCCTCCTCTTACATGAATGGTGCCCACCATTCATGTGAGAGGAAAGTCCCAATATCATAAATGCATACTCCCTTCTCTCACATGAATGGTGGGACCCACTATTCATGTAAGAGGAGGAGTATGCGCATTTATGGTACTCCGGGAGTACCTAATAATTTTCCATGTTTAATACCGTCTTTAAAAATGAGATATAGCTGTTGTCAATAGTTTCCATATTGCCTCTTAACTTGCTTTATTTAGTATGGCTTGAGATAGAATTGTTTTTAGGAAAATTTAAGTATAAAACAATCTCTAAAAATATATTATATATTTAATAGGATTTTCCATTGACCAAAGATAGTTTTTTCCTTTGACATTTTTTTTTTTATGACACGAAATACAGGAAAATGCAGAAAACTATCTTCACAAAATGTTTTCCACTGAAACAAATGGAGTGCAAATACATGCTTCTGCTTTTAATAAATGATATCATACATACAGAAAGAAAACCAACTCAATATGCTATACCTGCGAAGCATAAGTCCGATGACAAGCGTTTCCCCATTTCTTGTGTGATCAATCACCTGGGTAGGTTGAAGTATGATAAAGTACTTAAGAAATGGGCTAGAACACCATTAAAATTAGAATTAAAAGCAAAGTAGAGTTAAGCTTACAGGAAAACCATTATGTTTGTTGCTCTGCAAAATAGAAACTACATCTGCAACCTTAACAACACGAGGGAAGGAGACCACCTTCAAAGTTGGGAAAGAAAGTGCTTAGTGAATTTATGATGGCATGCACAATGCAAGTAGAAGAAAAAAAAAAAAAAACAATATAATGCACCCAAAGCCAAATAGCAGGAAAAAGAAATATATCCACCACCATATTATATATGCATGTTCATCAGAAGGTACACCTCTTGATTTGAAAAGATAGTGAGCATAACATTTGATATTGGAGGTGCTATTTTCCCCTATTTTTTGTTATTAGTTTCCAAATTTTTAATAGTTACTAAATTTTCCTTTTCAGTATGGAGAGAAATCATTTGCAATCTTTTACCAAAAGCTTCTCCATTTTTTGTCTTCCTATTCTATTGTACTAATATGATTATATTATAGCACAACAGCAAATGCAAATCTTCCACAAATAAGACCATTTTATCTTTCTTTCTTTCTTTCTTTTTTTTTTTTTTTTTCAATAATTGAAAGCCAGCAGGGTTTTCTTCCTCTGAAAGCCTCAGTCAAATTATGTGAACCATGACCCTAGGTTCTGCATGGCCTATATCAGGTAGGCATATTCCAATTTGCTTAGGCCAAAATACCAATCAAAAAAATTAGTTGGGCCAGAATACAATAATTTTTTACACCTATACACATTACATGTGTCAACGTCCTAACATCTACATTTATGAAGGCTGCTGTTGGGAAAACTCATGTCTGTCTTGACACTAGACATATCCTCGTTCAAAATCAATAATTAATGGAAAATTTGAAATTATAAGTGACATTCACCCTTTGTCCACAGGCCTCTTTAGCTGCCATTTTACGCATCTGGTACTTAGGTCTAGATTCCAGCAATGGAATGCCCCTCAGTTGTGCCTGTTCCTCATATAGGCCTTCATTAAAAGCATCACCAACAGCCTGCCATGGGAAAAGACTAAGTACATTTCATAACGCAACTATTAGTAAAATGACAAACCCTAAAACAATACCTTTGAAATTAGAAGAACAAGCATGATAAGAGGTAAAAGTTTCAAGTTATTTGTGATCTCAACCATAATGACACAAAGAGAGACTGTCATCCGCATTGAACCTCCAAGAAAAGAAGCAGCTCCCAGTAGAGCATATCTAAAAAGTCCAAGAAAAAGCACATCAGGAACAAGAATGAAGGCAGCATGTAGCAAATTGTATATGCTGGCAATCTAACGGAAAACAGTCTTAAGCAAAGCACGCGATCATGAAAATAGAAGCAGCAATAGAAAAGGTTCATATGGAGGTAATAGCAGCATATGTATTGACTATAACACGGAGAAACAAAAAAGAGGGCACATAATTGTGTGTTACATAGAAATGTTTTTTCATATAGGTAAGACAATATGTCATTAAAAAGGGACTGCTACATGTAAAAAGAACATGCAGCAGTCAGAAGAGTACATCAAATAATAAAGAAGAAAAGAAAAGGACAAAAAAACTATATAAAAGAAATAAGGGAGTCTATAAACATCGGATGGAATCACTAGATATGAGTCCCCAATCCCGAGACCAATCAAATAAAGTCCCTGTGAAAGACGCTAGGAGCTGCCCCGGGCCACTTCATATCCTCAAATGTGCACCTATTCCAGTCCCTCCAAATACACCCATCAAACATCTCAAGAAGCACCCAAGCAACCCCAAAAGATCTAAAAACAAAGCTCCACAACTGATGCGCCACCCCACAATGGATTAGAAGATGGTTAACAAATTCCCCATCACATCGGCACATGCAGCACCAATCCACAATGGAATAACTGCTTTTCCTCAAATTGTCTGCAGTGAGGATCTTCCCCAAAGCCGCTGTCCAAACAAAGAAAGAAACTCTTTTGGGGACCTTGACCCCAAAAATAGCTTTCAAGGAAAGACAATAGAAGAAGGCCACCTCAACACACTATAGAAAGACCAAATCTCAAAATCCCCATTCTTCCTTAGCTTCCACCTCATCTGGTCCCCACCCTAACTAAGTGGAATATTAGACTCCAAAATATGAGTAAAAGCCGCCACCAAATCTATTTCCCAATCACTAAATTACAATGGAACCGCAAAAAGGAATTCAAAAATCAGATATAGCATTTTCTAACTAATTGTTGGCAGAGCCGCACAAGTACATAGTATTAACAGGGAGACCTATTTTCCGGAGCTTCAGGGAAGTTTTCCATGGTTAAGCTAGCATTTATAAAATTCAGACAGTGGATAGAGCTTCTGTTCATTAGATCTTTAAACACAAAATGTTGGTCAAACCTACATATACAAGTGTAATGCCTAAAGTTATGGCTTTCAATTGAAGAACTGGAAATTTTCAACAAAGAAGAAATAAATAACCAATTTAAGGCCCTCATCCACTCATAGACCAATCTCAAGAAAGAAGAATTCTGAAGCTCGAGTCGCAAAAAATATGAATCTGATATAAAAATTCCACAGGATGAAATGATCATGATACTCACGTTCCCTCTTCGATGTTGAGCTTCTTGTAAAAGTTAACAACAAACATGCCAACTAGACGTCCATAAGTTGATCCTATCATTATTCCGGGAACAAATTGACCAGCTGGGACTGCAGTACCAAATGTCACCACAGCTAGGGTATAAAACATAACCTGCAGTTCATTAAAAGAAGGAAAAACTTGCATTAAGCATAATTTCAAGCACCAAAACAGCAACAATATCTTTGCACATTATGAGAACTTCAAAAGTTTAATTCAAATGTTAGTTGGAAGTCCTGGCTCAACTGATGTATATGCAAGTATGCAACATAGTTAATCAGAATAAGATGCTGTAAAGTAATTAAGAGAAAACAGTGTAGTGCATGAGCAGTATATCTGTCCAAAAGACTATGCAGTAAGCTAGTAAATGCAGTACCAAAAAGGTCAACAAACTTTGGGCACTGTACTCATGAATTGTTTTTGCACTGAACAAATTCCTTATGGCATCATCCTGTACCAACAAAGACAAATTCCAGTAAACTGAAACCATAGAGGCACCATGCTAATGTAGCCATGTAAATGAAAGAATAGAGTTTCCAAAAATAAAGAAAAACCTGAGTATTGAAGAATATAGTTGCAAGGTCATTGTATTCATTATCCTTACTGCAATAAAACTGAAAATGGAAAAAATTAAGATAAGAACATGTGAAAGCTACATCAAGACTCCACAACATATATCTTAAGGTTAAAAATTAAAAGTACCCACCAAAAGACAAGGGTTGACATTCAAAACTTTAAGAAGGAAAAAAAAAAATAAAACAAAAAGTTCTCATTATCTGCAACAACAAATTTCATCATATGAAAGGATCTACAATTAGGTTATAAGAATATTGATTGAAGTAGGGGTTCTATTAAAATAATAAGAGGGAGAAAATCTCTGGTATTACTAAAAACAGGGAACATGTAACACTTGCACATGCATTTGGAGTCAGCAACGTCACACCATTCATGGTTTAGGGTCCAAATTCTAACCACAAATTTATTTTGATATATAAGTGGGTATAATAAACTATTTTTCTTTTCAAAATCACAAGAACACACAATCTATTCAAGTTTAAGATAACTGAAAAAATTATGATAGTAATTTAGTAAAATAAATGGAGTTTATGTTGGGCATGTGATAGAACTTCAAAATTACATGTCAGATAGATAATCAACTGTAAAAGAAAACCTTAAAAGTAATCCAAAAGGAACAAAAACCAGTATCAGAACTTACATTTACATAATTCCCATACATTCCAGGTGGCCTTGGGCATTCTATACCAGAATCAGGATCCGAATCAGGACATGGACTGCATTTTCTTAAAAGTGGTAATCCAAAGGAAATAAATGAGGTTATCAGGGAGACAAGGCATGCTTCAATAATCTGCAAGGATTTTTTTGTTTTTGTTTTGGGAGAGGTGATGGGTAAGATATAACCATTAGATAACAATAAATTATAGGAAGAAAAGAACATAAGCATATAGAACATGTAATTTCCATAATTGTTCCTCAAAACACTACCTTGACTCGGTTCCCTCTCTTGTGTAAATGATTTCGACGCCAATAACATATATAACGAGTAAGTTGGTTAAACAGGGCTCCTGCCAAAAAGACAAAAATTAAACCAAAAACTTGATGAAGAAAATTTCTATGTAAACCATCTTCGCAAAACTTACCTAGTAGACCTCCAATAACTCCAATAATTGCCATTGGCAGCATCTCCTCAAAAGAGTAGTCCTCTTGAGCACTGAAAATAAGATCACTTAGAAAAAAGCAAAAGCTCAAGGCAAAGATGAATACAGAAGAGTCAAGTAAGTTTAGATTCTAACCCTGATATATCCCAGATTATGAAGCCACCAGAGCCAAAATGTCCACATTTTCCACTCTTACACCACCCCATTGCAGTACGCACCACAACAGCCACAACAGCAGAAGTAAAGAAGACACGCCACATAAGTTGACTCCTCCACCTTCAATTGTATAATGCAAATCAATTTAAAGGGTCTCCCATATATAAATTTATAAATCTGAAACATTTCTAGAGTTGAATATTTCACAGCATAAAAAGTAGTACATTTCAAAGAAACTAATGCTCTTTGAACCATGCATACAAAAATGTGTCAAGAGATATAAATTGATCAAGAAAAGGCACCTTTTACCCTTCCCAGCATACCCTCTAATCCCAATATTAATTATGCAATCAAGAACAAAATTATCTTACCAAGATGTAACTTCTTCCAATGCAAATAATACACCACCAACTGGAGCTCTAAAAGCAGCAGCAACTCCAGCTGCACACCCACAGGTTACCTTTTCAAAACATTAGACAAATGGAAAATGAGCAAAATTTAGAGGCATACCACCTACATAGTCAGATGACAGGAGCCCAGAGTAGTACATATCTAAGTACACTGACAAATAAGAAAGATTACAAATAAAGTAGCAATTCTTCACATTAACATACAAACTGAAGAGGTTGCAGTACAAGATTATCAGCAGAAAGTACCAGTTTTACAGCAGGATTAGCCTTTTAATTGGACAGAAAAGGTTTCTTATGGACTGTAGATCATTTCCAAGTGAATGAGAAGCACCCAAGTCAGTACCATCTTTTGTAGTTATAATCCATATTAAGAATTAGAATTATCCAACAAAAATACTTCTCTACTCCTAATATAACCCCTTTAACTAAGTAATAACACAAGTGCACACTCCATAGATAAGACCTTGAGAACTATTGTGATTAAAGCATATTATTATGCATGTACAGATTGATATGATGCCCTTGCATGATACAATCATTGATAAAATATTAGCACAAAAATATCTATAAAATGGAAATGAACATAAAACATGTTGAGAACTCTGAACTGGAAAATTTTTCAGATTTATTATATTACACATGGTACATTCCTCTTTCAGCAAACCCAAAAATACAAATACAAATTGTTGTGCCAATATCCTGTGATATCCAGAACACTAAACAAAACTTGCACAGGGCATTAAGATTATTAGTTATGACTGTCACAAAAAGAGATTAAACAAAGCATATTATCCTGTCTAATGGTTTTTTCTACATGTCAAAATCAACAAAGAAATAAATTTATGGTTAGAGGATACTCAGTTGAATTTGGAAAATATGACACAGGTGGAGGCTTTAGACTACTAAATAAAAGGCTTAAAGTCACTCACAAGATCACGGCGATCCCGATCACTCTTAAAAACTTGCAACCATCTGGAACTTAGATGATATTTTGTGGATCCACCCTGAATTTCACACAACACAAAAGAAAACTTTAGTTTGTAAGGCTAACTCTAGAAAGAGGCTACACATACAGTGTCAATAAATAAATAAAATGAAGATATGGTAATAGCTAGGATTTTCTTTCCTCCAACTCTGGGAGCATGTTTGATTATTAGCATTATACATAGAAACTTCAACAAAATACAAGTTACAAAAATCACTAATAAACACCAGAATAGATCTTCGCATCAAGTTGCATGAAAAAGAATCATAAAAGCAATGAAATAAACTCCACCAAAATTGCTAAGCAAACTGTTAAGGACCAGCAATACAGAACTCCCACCGTTCAGGCGTATCAAGAACCAATCTTAGATTATGTCATAGAACTAAAAACAATACATGGTTGTATAGTAAAACAAATGTCTTTTGAGTACAGATTTACGAAATCACACGGGGCAGCTCTTATTAAACCAACCTAGATTCATGATGGCAGTGCCATGTTCAAATAAGAAGAACAGTAAGACAAAACATTCATGATAAATAAAATATTGACACACCTCAAGCAAGCCAGACGAGGGATGTCAAAGAAAAAGGATCAAGATATATAAGTACCAAACTAATACATTTGACCTCCTTAATACAGAATCAAGTGGCTGTGGTTGCACAAAAATCATTAGTAGGAAATGGACTTGAAACTTGTATTGGAGAATAAAATGAATCATGATCAAAAGAAATCAAAACTTTTCTCCGTTAATAATATTTAGCTTCCTTGTGAAGTAATAGTCCTTCATCACATAGTGCCATGTCTAATATCTGATTTTATAATATTGCACGTTAGAAATAATCAGTTATTGTCTTGGAGCAGGGACACTTGGGAACATGACTTTAATGACCTTCTCACCATGAAAACCACAATGTTTTCTTTTAATTTCAAATTTTTAATTTTTTTCTGTTGAGGCCTTAGAAACCCGTAGTCTTCAAATGGAAAAAAGGGTAATAAAAGACAATGAACTGTAAAAGGGGGACTTGTGTTTGGGAAATAAAAGAAGAATAAAACAAAAGCATAGGACATAGGAATCAGCACTAAAGGTTTGTAGAGATCAGCATCAAGCGAGGGAAAAAAATTAGATAGAGCCTAGGCATCAACACCTAGGGTTGCTTGGAATCAGCACTAAGTATGATAGAAACCCAGGAATCAGCACCAAGCACTGGAAGAAAACTCCCTACCCAAATTTTACAAATCCATCAACTGTTTCAATAGTGAGATTTAAGCCCTTTAGATAGAGCCCCAAATTACATCAAACATGGAAGCAAATAAAATCATAATAACATTAGATCATATATGGAAATAAAATTCAAATAGCCATCAAATCTCTCTAATAGCTTCAATTAAAATCACTCAACATCAATTACAATCAATCATAATTCAAGTCCAACAAATTCAATCAACATTAATGGGCCTCAACAGGTCTAATTTGGTATCTGCAGACTCTGCACTGAAAGGGGGGAGGCGGGATTTGAAAAAAATAAAAAATAAAAAATGAATTTATTTAAAACAACCAAAAAAAAAAAAAAAGTTCTGCCCAGTCAGAATATATTTAATTACTAGCAGCATGTGCTTACCTGTCCAAGCAAAGAAGCAATACAAGCACCAGTATGAACAAGAGGACCTTCTTTGCCTAGAGCTAGACCACCTCCCACTGAGCCAATGCTTCCAAATATCTGTAAATTACCAGGAAAAGGACCACAATTAAAACACATATCAAGTGTAAACTAAACAAGTAACTCAGAATGCAAAGACAGACCTTTGTACCTTTCCAATCAAGGTTCTGAAAAGAAGGATACCATGAATATCAATTCCTGTACATTAGATTGACACTTCACTGTCAACATACATGACATTGAGACAGTAGACTGATGAATACATCTCAAAATAGCTAACTGACGGGTCTAGCTCACCATTCAAATAACCCTTGATTTCAGGAATTCGGATCCAGCTGCTGCTGGTGCAAAATTCGTGACAATATATACAGATGACAAGACTAGAACTAAGTTGATTAATACATATACGAAACACCCAGCCACATATGATTTTTGTATTATAGCAAAAGTCAATGCAAACTTCCAGCCAGCAAAGTTCTCAACAGAAAGATTTATGAAAACGGCAGCTAATCCAGTACCTGAAAAAAAAGTTCAAAAGGAAAAACGATATATATAACATAAACATCAGAAGATACAAACAACATAAACATCGGAAACTAGATTAACTAAATGAATCTAACCCTTCGCTCACATCTATAAATATGAAAAGATAAAAACAAAAATCTACTTTCGTCTTTGGAGTACAAAACTATATATTATATAGCATCAAATTTCATTTTTGATGAGTAGAACTTTATTTTATAGCATCAATTCTTATCAAAACCCGTGGGAATCTGAAATAAACTGGATTAATGTACGGAACTACATTTTTTTTTCGATCATTTATTTTCCAATCCACTAGTTCAAATGCTTCGTTTAAACTAAATACTACCATTTGCAATATTAACAATCACATTTCCGATCAAAGTATCTTCGATTCTCGATTTCCTTAAGTAAACCGACTATCTATCAATCTATCTACCAAACCTAAAAATTCCATTGTGATGAAAATAAACCGGCAATAATCGATTAGTCTAAATAGATTCACAAACTCACTGAATAAATAAATAAAAAAACTAAAGAGATTACCTATGCCAATAAGCAAAGAAAAGAACCACTTCACCATTACATTATATCCAACGTAGAGCTTTCCTCTCTGTGCCTATACATCTCAAAAAAAAAGCACACAAAATTCAACTCGGAGAAAAACGAATTTTTCAACAATTTCAAGTACAATTTTGTGATCACAGAGAAGAGAACAAAGACCTGCTCTTCCCAATAGGCATAGTTCTCGACGACTTCGTAGTCAAGGCTCTCAACGCTGCTACTCCCATCGCTTCTCTGCACGAGCCCTATGTCTTCTTGCTCGCCTTCCTCGGCGTTCGGTAGCCGCGACCACGCGAGCCTCGCAGTCTCGATCCCATTCTGAAGGTGATTCGATAACATGATATTTTGATCTTGGTTTTACGAAATCGAATTCCAAAACCCTAGAGTTCACCGAAGAAGAATTCAATTTCCCTCCAAAACTCTTCCGATTCGAGAATTCAAGTCCCGTACGGCATTCGAATATTCAGACTCTTGAGCAGATCGGAGACTTTCAAAAACCCGAAAATTTTGCTTATTTAGAGAAGAGGAAGAGCGAATTGAGAGATGGAAATGACCGTTGCGTAAAACGAAGACTGGCTCTCTCTCTCTCTCTCTCTCGCGCGCGCGCGCTCAATCTCGGTCTTCCTGGAGTCTGGATGTTGAGTCTATTTCTTTCTTTATTAGGACTTAGGAGTGGTGAGAATGACAGTTCGATTGTCTTTGCAACGAAGGTAGGCCGTAAAGGCATTCATTTAATTTTATTTTTAACATGATCTGAGGTGAGCCATCATGCTCAAATAAGAATAGTATATAATGTTAATAAGTATATATACTTTTTTTTTTTTTTTTTTTTTTAGGGGGAATAAGTATATATACTTATTTTCAAATTTATACCATCAAATGACTTAAATCTCAAGTTTATATCTTTCTCAAACAAAAAAAAAAAAAAAACAAAAATATCTCAAGATATATATATATATATATATATATATGTTGATAAGAGATTAGTGGTTCGATTTTCGCCTATATCAAATAATTTGGTATATTGATTTGATGATAAAAAACAATCACCATAAATGAACATTATAATTTGAAATACTATCGTATCTATTTTAAAAATAAAACATATAATTAAATAAGTATAATTTTAAAAAATTTGTTTAAAAATATATTATTACGTTTGAGCTTAGTTAGTTTAATAGTTTAACTAAATTTAGGTATAAACTTGACTTATTTGTTAAGTAAATTGACATAAATAGCTGCATCAGAGGATATAATCAGAAATCGAGTTTCATAAGAATTTGTTCAAGAATATATTGTTATATTTGAGCTTAACTAGTTTAATAGTCAAACTAAATTTAGACATAAGCTTCACTTATTTGCTAAATAAATGGACATAAATAGTCGATACATCAAGGTTAGTGTAGGTTATTGTACTGTTGGTTGCACAAACATGTTAGATGGACGGCTGGATCAGTGTCTGTGATGTAAGATTGGTGACAACTCCGTGGAAAGCACTGATGTGAATTCGCTGGTGGTGGCAGCTGATGACGTGGGCCAAAATTGCAATGGAATTACTGAAAGTTCGTTGTAACCAGTAGTTGAGTCGTGGGTTTGAAAGTGCAACTGTTGTTGTGGACTTGAGTTACCTACCACCGTTGACACCATGTTTGGTTGGAACTTGGAAGGGAAAATTGGTTTTATTTGTTTGTTTGTTTTTTTTTTTTTTTTTTTTATAGCTTAGGAAAAATTCTGTCCAATGTATGTGCTTTGATGGGACATTTGTTGAGGATTGAGGAACAAATTAAGTGCACCTTCTCTCAAAAGTAAGTGCACCAATGTAAAGGGTGGGTGTGGTTTTTATCCACTGTCCTATGATGCTAGATCTGCTGCAATCATAACATGTGCTTTGATGGAACATTTGTTGACAGTTGAGGAAAAAATTAAGTGCACCTTCTCTCAAAAGTAAGTGTGCCAATGTAAAGGGTGTGGCTTTTGTCCAGTGTCCTATGGTACTAGATTCGTTGCGATTATAACATGTGTCTAAAAATAAACACATGTTATGATTACAATGGATCCAATGTACTAGAGTTACTGGACAAAAGTCACACCTCAATATAAAAATATGCGTCTTTTTTAGATTAAAAGATGGAAAATATCTCATAAAAAAATGAAAAATAAAAAGAAAAAGTATCTAAGCTCTGTTTGTTTTAGCATTAATGTTTTCTAGAAAATTTTTCATTTTCCAAAAAACATTTTCTAGAAAACTGTCTTATTTTCCAGTGTTTGGTAACGACCTTGAAAATGAGTTTGAGAATGTTTTCTAAATTGTTTGGTATGTAATTTTTTTAAAATATTTCTTGTATAATTTAAAATATGTGTATTATGTAAACCAACTAATGTAATCATTATAAATAAAAAATCAAGAATGAATTTGGTTTTCATACTAAAATTTTGATAATAGATACAATCAAAATTAATTAGTTGTCAAATTTTCATGATCTCTACCACTTATCTTGCTCATATATATAAACAATGAACGCACGTACGTATGTACATACACACACAGATATCAACCATTTGTGTGTATATATATATATATATAAATTTGACAGGGGAATACATTTTCAATAAGTATAAATAACAATAATTTTTAATTGTCTACTCTTTTTGTTAGTATACTAATTGTCTACTATGGTCAACGACAAGTCTTCAATATTATTCTAAATTATGTATTTACATAATGTACTACATAATATGTCATCACCGCATAGTATCTCCATAAAGTATCTGCAAAAAAAAAAAAATATTTGCTAACAAATGCAATTCCCCTAAACAATTATCATTCATTATATAACAATATTATTAGTCCATGGTAAAGATTGTCCCATGTAAAAGAAATTTAGAGCAATATAAGTACTATGTTTAAAATTTTCATCTTTTACTTCATTCATCTTCTTCATCTTTTCTTTTTTTTGCACTTTATGTATGAAAAATAAGTAACTTTTGCCTAGAATCCATCAAACCAAAAATTTCTTGAAGAAAAAAGAAAATCAAGCTTGAAATTCAAAGCAAAGAATTGGGATTTTGGTAGAGAGAAATGAAATAATTATCACTGCAAATTTGTTCTCCTTTGCAAGTCAGAGCTATTGAACAATCGGTGAAGGAAAAAAAAAATCTAATCAAAGAATTATGTTACGAAAGGGAAAAGAAATATGGAGAAAAGAGAGAAGAGAGACAGTTAGAGAGAGAGATCTATGAGAAGAGGAGAGACTAGAGTTAGTGACAGTGAGGGTGTGAAGAGAGAAAAAGCAAAGGGAAGAGAGAAAGCTTACCATGAGAGAGAGAAGGCGACAAAAAATTATGTTTCTCACGGTTACTGATGAAGATAATATTTATAGGAGATGCAACGCGTGAAAAAGAGATTGTTTTCCAAAATTTTTTTTTGGAAAACAACCTATAGAAAATAAGCCTTATATTTATTAGAGTTTTTCGTTGACCAAAGATAGTTTTCCATTGACCATTTTTTTTTGTGCAACCAAACAAACATCAAAAATGTGGAAAACTATCTTTATAGAAGGTTTTCAAATGTAACAAACAAACAGAGCGTAAAAATATTCCATAGTATTATCTCTTATCCTTAAGATGCATTAAACTCCAAACTTTCAAAAGAGCATTTACATTAGTGGGTGTAGTATAATAAAAAAAAAATGTAAAATTTACACAATTTTGCCTAAAAATAATCTACATTAGTCAGTATATAATTGTGTAAATTTACAAGTTTGTGTAAATTTACACTAACATTATTCATTTTGCATTTAATTTTTTAAATTTCTTTACATATCCCGATGATAAATGAAGAAAATGGATAGTGGTTATTATATGCGAAGAAAGAGAAATAATTTTTAAAAATTAAGAAAATTTTATATTTTAATGAAATGTAATGTAAATAGATAATCTGATGTGGGATATTTTGAAAAGTAAATATATAAAATAAAATAAAAGTAAATTCTTATACTAAAATAAACATAAGTTTTTATACAAACTGATGCGAATCAGAACGATGGAATCACCTCTCTCTCGGTGGGCTTTGTTTTGGTTTTACTATTAGAGGCCTAATGGTGTAAGGGGAGGGAGGATTTGTTTCTCATTTAAAAGTCTAGGATTTATTGTGTCCCAACTTCCAAGTAAAAATTATGAGTGTTTTTTTTTTTTTTAATGTAATTTCCCCAAAATAAAAATATGCATTTAATCGCCAACTATTAAAGCTTCAAAATTAATGCCAAGACCGTGAGAGCACAATCAAGCTTTCAAGTTGTATCATGTAAGTATGTAACCATCCTCTCCTCTTCTTTATCTGAGGGAAAAAAAAAAAAAAGTAACCATCCCTTCCATTTAACATGTATTTATTTATTTTATAGTTTTTTTAATAAATGCAATAATATTTCAAACTTATGATGCTCGTTCAATGATGATTGCTCTAAATATGTATTCGGTGCACAACCAAATTCATAACTGAAATGGACTATATCCATCTCTATTGAGAGAATATTCAGTAGTCCATGCCAATACAAAGGAGACATTATTACAAAACTTGGTCATGGAAGCATTATGTCACATCATCCTAGTGAATTAAATCATGTTAACACCGTTAGCCTCTCAAGCAAAATCAAATTTAGGGTCCGTTTGGATACAGTTGAAAACTGAAAACTGAAAAATATTGTAGCAAAATAATTTTTAAATGTGTGAATAGTACCGTGGGACCCATTTTTAATGAAAAAGTTGCTGAAAAGTGAAATTTGTGGGTCAATTATACGATACACGATGTGCAATGATTGACTGAAAAAAATGAGAAAAGTCAAACTTTGTGGCTACTGTTCATTGACTAGTGCATGAACAGTAGCCGCAAGTCTCACAAACACGTGAAAAAAAAAAAAAAAAAAAAAAAAGAGCGAAAAACGCAGACGCAGACGTGGTTTTCAGCCCAATCCAAACATAACCTTAATCTTTGAATTGACAGGTTAACATCATTAATTTATCAAGCAAATTCAAATTTAATTCTGAATTTTTTTTTTAAACGAATTCTGAATTGGCAAATAAGCTGATGGGAAAAAATTTCAAATGTCAAAAGGTTTATTTATATATGTTTTATATAAGTAAAATAACTACATCAAATGTATACAAACTATTCAAAAAAAAATTTTCTTTTGGTCTTTTAAATGTGCATATATTTGTGTATGTTGATTACTGAGATATAGGGGGGAGTTTTTTTTTTTTTTTTTTTTTGATAGTTCAGAGATGGGGGATTTGAAGCTTAGATATTTCCATTAGAAACACTAGAAGATATTAACCAATTGAACTACAAAACTTTTGACTAGAATTTCAATAGTGTTTTATGTCTCACATTCAATATCTATTAATTTCCTTTGTTTTTATACTTATTTTCTTTTGGGGTCCATTTTTTATGATTGATACAAAACAAAATTAATAATTTCTGGGTTGTGGTTAGGACTTAGGAGCCTGAAATTAATGCAAAAGAATTTATCTCAAAGTTAGATGCAACACAAGGAAGTGTTAACCAAACTGAAGGCGGCTTGGCAATAAAAGATTTGGGGAGAAATACAGAGGTTATACAAAGTATACAGAAAAGAAAAAGGCGTTATGCAGAAGAAATATGCACAGAGAAGAGTTTGTACAGAAAATGAATACCTCTCATTCATTACCCTTGAATTTACAACTGAGTTTGTATCTTATATATACAAGGTGAGCACTATCCATATATATGCAAGGTGAGCATTATCCATTTCACAAACTCAGAATCAACATTTGAGTATAAACTCTTGATGGATTGGTACCAATGGCAGCTCCGGGAATTTTTCTCAAGATGTTCCTTAAGAAGCATAAATTATACAATTTAATAAAAAAAGAAATTCATATATTGACAACAATAACAATAAAAAAAAAACACGCAAATACATAAAGTTTACAATTACTTTCTACGAGTTTTCATATTTTGAAATCGTTGCATGATAATCTCATTATCAATGCTACAAGTTATATCTCTTTCAATGTACACAACCAAGCAATCATTTATCCACTGAATGTAGAACAAATTATGGTGCAAAATTTAATTTTATTGGCATAAAAAAAACTAAGAGTGTTCCCAAATTTTTTTTGAAGGGTAGACAAATAAAAATTTTTAAATTATTATATATTAAAAAAAAATTCAGGTCAGGTGGTCCTAGGACTACCCTAGCCTTAAGGTCGCGCCACCCCTTATTTGGTACCCATCCTATTCCCCCAAAAAAGCAAAAGTATATGCTCCCCGTGCATTCATTCTGCCATGTATTAGTTACTCTGCATCACTAATGGTAAACAAGTGCTAGTGGTAGTTGACTTTGAATATGTGTTAGTGCATTACAAAAGCATGTCTCTTCAGGAATATGTGATCATTCTTCAATTTCTGCTTCTGGTGGTCCTTCATCAACTGCCGTTATTCCCAATTCAGATAAGTTCTCCATTACAAATGGAGATAAGCAAGAATATATTAAATGGATAATAAAAGTAACAACAAACAAGAGGAAGATTATAAATTTCAAGTTCATTGTAGTATTCTATATGTTTAAAACACAAATGTAGTAGTTGGGGAAAGTAGAATTGGTAGCGCGGCTTTGAGTACGGCTTCATATTTTGTTATTGGGTAAGTCAAGTAAA